>JAMKCH010023914.1:0-43596 GCA_023653785.1 Ophioderma brevispina
CAACCGGTTTGGAATAAGAATCTTGATTGCTAAAGTAGTGTATGTTCCTTGATCTCTGTAATGGTATTTATAATTCCCGTCTTCAATCAGTGTGCAAGACATTGGGGGTAAAAATCGCTTGAATTCTCATCGCTTACGATTAATCGGGAGTATCCGAACAGAGCTCAGAGGGCGCTGTGTTTACACAAAGTGTGAGATTTTTGACCACCACTCATGCTCGTGGAGCATGAAAAGTAAATGGGCTTCCCCTTAAAGGTTAGTGAGTTGAGACCTGCCCCCTGGGAGCCTGGGTGGTGTTGCAAAGAACTACCGCGTGCCGTATAAAGAACACTTCTTTTCCATTATATACGTACCAACCCTCTTTTGCTAATAACACGATGGAATTGCATGATGTATAGGCGCTATCAGGGGGAGTAACGGAAAATATCTTAATCTAGCTTTTACTCAGACCGGAAAACAGTCACACAATTATGGTTTTTAACCTTTTTAATAATAATGTGGCTTTGCTCCTTGGTTTCGGTAAAGCTTGGCTCGCGAGCGTAAACCTTTCGGTCATTACTTTACTAGCGAAATTTGTTTAACCATACGAATTGCAGAAATACTGTGATTCAAGGAATTCAGTATGTATAAAATGCCGACTGAACCCCTTCTCTTCGGTGGGATGATCCACTCCCGGAGAGCCATCAAATCTAAACCAGATACTCAACCAGATGTTTATATCTGTATCTGTATGCTCATAATTCTGATTAGTTGAGCAAATTTTAGAGAAAACATGGTAAGTCTTCGAAAGCCAGAAGCGAGCGATACAAATGAATGGGATTTTCTGTTTACACTTGCATAGAGCGAGTACCCAAACGGTGACGTCACCACCTCACAGCGCCCACGTCATAATTTACTTTTTCGCTGAGTGGTGTTGCTTGAAAGACGATTTTCATTTTGGCTCTTGTAACCAAATCGTGAGTAGCATAAATATGACACCGCTACGTATAACTCGCGATAAATAGCGTTCCATTAGTATAAGCTAATATATGCCGTCCGAGGCAATGAGGATCACCTTTTAAGACCATGATGGGCAGCATTCGTCTTCTGCCGACGTCTGAGTAACATCAAGTACCACAGGAATCTGTACTGGCTCCCATGTTGTTCAACTGGATTCAGCGATTTACCTCAAAAACATCGAGTAGGCTCCAATTCTCCTTATTTTACTCAATTAAAGGGGGGTGTCCCCATTCAAATATATAGTTTTCATCTTGCTTGAATGATAGTGGCTGGGTCTAACGAAACTATTTCCTCTTTGATCGGTTAGAGGAAAATACCTGACGATCACCGCAAAAAGGGAGTAACGTTTTTTTCTGTTAGATCTAAGGGGTTCGTTCGTTCTTGCGTGCAAGTCCAAATCACAGTGAAGATCCGTCTTTAACCAGCTGATAGTTTCAATCAGCATCCAGGTTGACAGGCCCTGAATCCTCTTGGGACTTGTAGACCTCACCGTCATCTGCGATGTGGCTAATGGTTTGTGGCTCCCCCCACAATCGCATTTTGGTGAAAGTTCTACTCCGGTCTTGTGAAGGAAAGTTCTTTGTACGAACAATGCCCAGTTCTGAGTTTGTTGAGGGTGACCCATGCTTTCCTATCAGAGTCACAGCCTTTGGGCTTGCTACAGTGGCGGTCCACAACTGCTTTAGGTTCAAAGAAGAGGATGACCATTGCTCATACCAATTGTCATATCCAGGTATGATCGATAAGGAGACCTGTGACTTTTTTACCTGCAGTGTCATGAATTGGGGAGCAAAGTGAATCCTTGGAATTCTCTGATCCTCAAATCAAAGGGTGTTGGTGGGGCGATTAGGCTACCAGATCATCACATTTTTGCGAGCTTGATCGTCTGAAGGTTCCTCCTAAGGGTTGCAGGAGCTATGCCAGTCTAGGGGAATTTCCCCCTAAACAAGGCAGGGTCCGCTCCGTTGATTTTGTTAAAAAGTGCATTTAAATGCAGTTAAGGGACGGTAGGCATATGTCCTTCCACATTTTAGGCATTTCAGCTATGATGTATTCTGGCTTTACCCATTTTCATGATTTCAAAGCTCTTTTACTTCAAAATAAATTACTTCTTCATGGGATATTTAACGCTGAAATTCTTAAGTAAGTATTCGTTGATTGCATTGCGGTTAATCTGTGAGTGGCTTAATATGTCAACGAAACGAAACGGGCTCAGTGCACCCGATTACACGCTTATTCCGTTAGTCATACATTTACACTATGACGAATAAAGCATGTAATCCAATGGTGCACTGAGCCTGGTCGTTTATTGAATATAAATAGGCACTTGTGGGCTGTGCTGTGAAATAGTTTATTGCCTAGCTTTCCTTAAATCAATGCAGATGCATGGGAATTAAGGAGTGATTGAGGACCCGGGTGTGACCTCGTTAATGTCTTAGGTCTGCCCATTCACCCTGAGATTAAAGCAATATTAGCAACATTTTGAAGGGCATCCTCAATTTTTCAAAAATTTGGCGATTTTTACACGGTGCTTTGGTAACTGGCTAGTAAACTATACCGTGAATGGTTAAGCTCTAGAATGTCTATGTGTCACAAACAAAGAAATTGTACTATGATCATAATTTACTATCGGGGATCCCCGATAATAATCAACGGCTGCTGGAAACGGCCTTCCAATGTGAAATAGCCGGGAAACTGCGTAATGTACATGTCTACGCTATCCATTAGTGTTTTAATAGTCGGGCAAGTCACGTTAGGGTTATTTTTCGAGGTGGCACTAATTTTTTTTTTTCCCCTGACGGACATAAACGTAGCATTTCAGCTCTGCCGTTAAGTCCAATCTGCGGATCCCAATTCTAATTAACACCAAATCGTTATTTTGTGAAAATACGCATTTTTTAGCATTCTCGTTCGAAGTTATAGTTTCCTAGACAATTACCAACGCAACGTGCCAGGGGGGGGGGGTAGGACATGCCAACCTATACCAGCAATAGCAAATTCAAAACGGCATCAACTTTCGGGTGCTAGTCTGTTTCAAAAGACTAACGGTAGAGGGCACTCTTATCCCGCCTATCGAACGGTTACACACATTCTTGACTAAAGACTAGGCCGGGTCACGAAGAGTTTAAATCTAAATGACCATTTTGAAATTACACTATTTTGAAGGGGGTATATCCACTCACTCGACGGATTTGAAGTCAATATTTTTTCGTAATTTATCATGATATTATAAGATTCTGTGAACAAAGGTTTAAGATATGATTTTTTATGTCACCTGGGACCGAGACTGCCATATCCATAGTAAATGCACGTAGCAGTTCCCCAAATTACCGTTTGTGAAATCCCCAATGCCACAAATCGAACAGATCGTGTCATACCCCCCATGCAAACTGTGCAAAAATAGCAAATTGCGGTGGCGCTCTTCAAAAAGTGCCAATATAGCTTTAGAGGAAATATTTTAATGCCACACGTAAAAAAAGCTTTATGGCACCCATATCATACAGGGGAGTTTCCGTAACTTTACCCATCTGACACACGGTTTTCGATACAATAGAATTCGCGGAACCCTCACAATAAAGCACAGGTTTTCGATTCATAAGTGGTCAGACAACAAGTGTCAGATGGGTCGGTTACGGAAACTCCCCGTAATACAGCTATAGTAAGTAAAATGTTGACCTGAAATAAATTGTTTCATAAAAAAGATAGCATGGGTGTTTTTACTTTACAAAAATATAGTCATGGCTTTATCATCCCTTGAGTCTGATGATTAATCATCGCAATCGCAGTCTGAATCTTCCGCCATTTTTAACAACTTGCGGGATGTCAAATATTATCATTGATCCAATAGGAGGTCTGTTATAATTAAACGTTGTTACATGACCTTACCTTTGACTCTGCAAGAGTGGGAGAGCGTTGACCTAGCGGTTAGGGGTGTTCCCTGTGGCCCAATATTACCAACAATAAAATCCCGGGTTAGAATCCGGTGGGGTCGTGGCACTTGCTGGGATTTATTCGGGTACTACAAATTCTGGATGATCTGTATACCAGCTATTGCAATTAAGATACAGATTACCGCTCTCCTCCATGGTTCCTTGGAATTGGCAAATGGATCATGAAAAGGCATACCGTCCTTCGGAGGGGACTAAGCCGTCGGTCCCGTTTACAGAGAGTAACAAACTGTACATGTACATCGCATGCTCGCAGTCAGGCGATAAGAGTAGGTTGAAAACCCCTGACTGTTCCCAATCAGCCCCAGCCTCAAATAGAGGGTATGATACGGAGCGTCCGTATCATGTTCACGTGGCCCCGGATCAGCACACTCAGTTGAATAAATCCTGACACCACCACAAGCCATTACCAAATGACTTTTGGGATACGCTAAGAAGAAGAAGACTCTTGCAAATATATTCTTATCACTGCCATAGGGGAAATATTTCATTATTATATCAATTCACACATAACACAACTAGTTTTTATTTGGCCATCCAACCTGTACAAGAGATTAACCGCAAAGGCGGATGAGTCCTTGACGATACCAGGCCAACTATGACATTAGTCTTGTATCATTAACAGGGGTCGTTCCGCAAACCGGTGTGAAAGCAGATATGTCCGGCGGGAGCATAGACCGGGGCTCAATAGGCGATAACGGAATAAAGCGTGAAACTAATGGTTCGTGAAGCGTCAAATGAATCGGTTGCCCTATTGATTGCACACATGTTTCCGGACAATGAGTACGCCGTACAATGGTTATTTCTACACCGGTGTAACCAACAGTCGGATGTGTGATCAACAACGAGATGAAGAAAGAGATCAGAAGGAAGCACATCGACTTCCAAGCATACGCTTTTCATCGGTTTATCCATTCACCCGCAAAAAAGGAAGGGATTCATCAGCGACCCTTGATCGTCATCCCTCTGCCGCAATCGATTGATCGGCGGAGCAATCATTACTGGATAATTTTTTGAAAACCTAGTACGAAAACGTAAAAGTGTAAAGTATATTGCATATACAAACATGTTCCGGCGGTCTCGTGTGTATTTTGTTGCTGTTTCGTTAAAGAGACACTGGCCACATTGAAAAACATAGTGCGCCCTCAAGATTTTCAAAACGATTTTTTTGCGTGGTTGTTAAAGATTTTATATACAAAAGCCCTCACCCGAAATGCTTAACACCAATCAGCTATTATGGAGTAAAACACCAGAGATTTTATATTTAGCGTGCCGGCGCCGCGAAATTCAGCAGACGACGAAATGGCTTTAACACAAGAACACACACTCCGTATGCATTGTTTCTCACGCCTCTGCACACTGTTTGACGGTCTATAACCTTTGTGTGTTAATATCACTGAGTACGAGCAAAAATATTCATGTAAATATACACATTTGTTGATTAAAGGTATGGAAAAAACTTAAAAGTTGGCCTACAAATTACCGGATGTCTTTATCTAATATCAATGTCCCTATCTGTTTTGGGGTATGTTATTTTCATGTGTAACATATATCTCTGTTCTTCCAATGGCCTGAGACTATCATGTTGAGAGCAAATTGAAGAAAGTTCATTTTGTGAAAATGTGCCAGTGCCGCATACGCAGTTGTTTGCTAGGGCCTACATCGTCATGCGTCAGCTTTAGTGCCCAAGAATGCCAGTGTGAGAAATAAGGATGAAGTTGGACTAAATTTGATACGTGTTGACCCGGGGAGCCGTCTGGATTTCGTTGGGACCCATACGACTCAATTAAGGGGGCAAAGTACCAAATCACTCCACGTTGGGTGTAATGGTAGTTAGTCCGGTAAAAAACAAGGCCTATTTGTGATATTTTGGTGTTCCTGGCGAATCAGTTTTCCGTGAGGGTAGCAAGTTATTATCAAAATGAGAGCGCCTAGCAAGGCACATACTCTTATAGAACAATAGTGACTTTCGATTCATGTGATAAACTAGGCCCCGGAAAGAATACCTTGGTCGGAAACGGTTATGAGGCATTCGTGACAGCCGAAAATAGCAGTGGCGCTGTTCACGTGCTTTAATCGTAAAAAGTTAATCGAAATGTGTAAGGTGAATTGAAGGTTATATGCAAGTTTCATGTATTATCATGTGATTCATGCATGAAAATATTCAAAAATGGTTTACGTCTGGTAGAAAAGAGAGTTTCTTTAATCACATTTTTACGTGCTTTCAATGGGCAATTATTGGTACTGTGCCCCCTTTTCGAAACAAGTACGTGCATAGACTACCTGCATGGGTTTCGAGTGAAACATGCTTATTTTCCATTTCTGGAGCTGAGATAAAAGTAGTGAAGTTTGCATTAGAAAGTACGGCTATGCTCGTTTTTCAGAGTCTAAGTTCATTTTTGAGTACTGTGGAAGCAATAGGGGTGTGGTCAGACTTTTCACGAGATGGTGTCGAGTTTCATGTCCAATATGGCAACGTACATGCCAAAGGGAGGAGAAAATGCCACCAGTGCGAGATATAAAGATTTGAGAGGGCATGTGTGTGTGTGTGTGGGGGGGGGAGGGGTCTAATCATGAGTGGGATCCATTTTAGCCTACCAAAAGATCAGGATGACCGTACCATATGAGATCGTATAACTTCCCATCAACAGTGAATAAACTGTGAGGAAGGGACAATTTGACGCAAATTCTGTATGATAGCACATTGCGGAAAACTGGATTTATAACACAACCAAGCAATATATTTGGAATATAATTTCACACACTTTTTCTTGAAAATATCTAACATTTTCTGAAAAATAGCGAAGAAATATGAAAAGTAAGATATTGGTCGTGTTCGAAGGGGTCACAGTACCAAATCACTCCACGTTTTGGTGTAATGGTAGTTTATAGTTCCGGTAAAAAACCAAGGCCTATTTGTGATATTTTTGGTTGGTGTCCTGTGCGAATCAGTTTTCCGTTTTTCAAAATGAGAGCGCATCGCAAGTACATTACTCTTAATAGAGAAAAATAGTGACTTTCTATTCATGTGATAAAATAGGCCCCGGAAAAAGAAGACCCTGGTCGGAAACGGTAGGAGGCGTCCGTGACAGCCGAACGAAAATAGCGGTGGTGGTTTTTTTGGCGCTGTTCACGCGTGCTTATCGCTAAAGGAATCGGATGTTGTAAGGTGAATTGAAGCTTATATGCAAGTTCCATGTCTTATCATGGGATTCATGCATTGAAAAATATTCAACATGGTTTTACGTCTGGTTAGAAAAGAGAGTTTCTTAATTCAATTTTTACGGCTTTTCAATGGGGCAAAGATTTGGTTTATACTGTGCCCCTTTTCGAACACGTACGTGCATAGACTACCCTTGGCATGGTTTTCGATTGAAACATGCTTATTTTCCATTTATGGAGCTGAGATAAAAGTAGCGAAAAGTTTGACCATCATTAGAAGTAGGCTATGCTCGTTTTTCGAGTTCTAAGTTCATTTTGATGCATTGTGAAAGCAATAGGGATGTGGCTGTGGTCGACTTTCACGCCTAGGGTGTAGAGTTCATGTCACAATTATGGCGACCGCCGCGGACATGCCATAATGAGGCCAGAGAAAATTGCCACAAAAGTGCGAGATATAAAGATGTGGCCGAGGGCAGGGTGTGTGTGTGTGGGGGGGGGACGGGGGGGGGAGGTGTCTAATCTGAGTTGGGAGCCATTTTAGGCTACCAAAGATCAGTATGAAAGATACCATCTGAGATCTGATCTACTTCCCATCAACAGTGAATAAACTGTGAGGAAGGGACAATTTGACGCAAATTCTGTATGAGAGCACCCACAATGGCGGAAAAAACTGGATTTAGAACACAACCAGCAATATATTGGAATATTATTTCACCTTTTCTTGAAAAATATCTAACATTTCTGAAAATCAGAAGAGAAATATGAAAATTAAGAATTGGGTGGGGGAATCGTGTGCAAGGGGCCGCACAGTACCAATCACTCACGTTTGGTGTAATGGGTAGTTAGTTCGGGTAAAAAAACAAGGCCTATTTGGGATATTTGGTGTCCTGTGCGAACCAATTTTCCGTTATCAAATGAGGGGCCATAGCAAGTACCATTTTACTCTTATAGTAGAAAAATACGTGACTTTCGATTCCTGTGATAAAATAGGCCCCGGAAAAGAATACCCTGGGCGGAAACGTTAGAGGCGTCCGTGACAGCCCAAAATAGCGAGGTGGGCCGCTGTCCACGTGCTCTTATCGTAAAGGTTAATCGGAATGTGTAAGGTGAGTTGAAGCTTATATGCAAGTTTCATGTATTATCATGTGATTAAGGCATTGAAAATATTCCCAAAATGGTTTTACGTCTGGTAGAACCGAGAGTTTCTTTAATCACATTTTACGTGCTTTTCAATGGGGCAACTTATTTGGTACTGTGCCCCCTTAAGTGTCGCGGAAAAGGGCCCCTGAACCATTATGTAAGAACTGAATTTATCAGTTTACAGTAAGCCGATGTGTACAGTAACTTTACCCTGGGGGTCACAGTTGTATCTATGTCATGTAAACACGGACAATAATTAATTATTGCATAATGTACGGTTGGAATCGTTTCAATATGATTATCACATGTAAACCAACACTTGGAGTGTTATTTCGCTTACATTTTCTTATTCTTTACTTTTCTTAAAACCAATAGCGACGTCAAGATTTAGAATTCTTGGCCGTCAATTCTTATGGGGTAGACTGCGTTGAAACTACACAGCGCCCTCTGTGTAAAATCCAAAGCTGTGGCACGGGGGGCGGGGGGGGGGTGGTAGGTAATGCAGACCAACCTAACAGCCACAAAACGGCAAATTCCAAAAACGGCATGGCATCAACGGCCGGGTGCTAGTCTGTTTCAAAGACGGTAGGAGGGCCGCGCGCTCTTACGCCTATCGAACGGTTACACATAGACTTGACTAAAGAATAGGCCTGGTCACGAATATTTTAAAATTAAATGACTGTTTTATTGGAAAGTACACTATTTTGACGCGGGGTTAATCCACAACCCGACGGATTTTGAAGTAAATTTGTTTTCTTAAGTTATCATGATATTAACAAAAATCTTTTGAACAAAGTTGTAAGAGATGATTTTTTAATGCCACTGGGACCGAGATGCCATAGTAAATGCACGTAGCAGTTCCCCAAATTACCGTTTGGAAAATCCCCAGTTGCCCAAATCGAGAAGGTCGTGCCTACCTCCCCTGGTTTGGCAGGGGGGGGCGGTAGGACACGACTTGCTAGACTTGGTCATTGGGGATTTCCAAAGGGTATTTATGGAAACTGCTACGTACATGTACTATGGCAGTTACAGTATCGTCTCAGTAGTACATGCAAAAGTATCTCAAACCATATCAATCATTTTGTTAATATCACGCATAATAAGGAAAAAAAAAATTATTGACTTCAAAAATCCGTCGGGGTTAGTGAATTATTAACCGGGGCCCCGCTTGCAAACAGTTTAATTTCCAAACGGTCATTGATTTAAATATTCGTGACCAGGCTAGACTTTAAAGCCAAGTCTGTGTGTTACAGTCACGTCTGTGTGTTAATCAATAATAATATTAAAATGTATCCCTTGCATGTCGTAAGAGGCGGACTTAAAGAGTCCCTGCGGGTTCGGGGTTTAGGATATGACGCGCCCCCCTACATGTCGTAACACGGCGAATATAAGGGGCAATTATCTGTTATTTGAACAGACGAGTTGTACGAGTTAGTGGTAATTAAATTCAGACTTGTAGGATTTCGATTCGGAGTATTCTAAGAGGTAGATTTAGTGTGGTATGGTGAAAAGCTGTCAATGATTACTGTATCTGTAAAGTGTATTTTTAATGTTTGTGTTTTATAGATAATTTAACTTGCCTATGTATAGCTGTGTTTAGCTTAACATCAGTATCAAAGAAAAATGCTAGTTTTTTTAAGTATAGGCCCCCTCAGGTCAAGTGGAATTTAAAATAAGTTGTTAAATTCTTTTTCGAGTAACAATACATTGTCAATTATGATGAACCCATCTATTGACCATGAATTAGATTGCCTTTAATCTTCATATGGATTGATTTTATCTTGGTTTTTTTTTTATAGGATCTCGTGTTTTGGGTGTTCTGGATGTGATTATTGATTGCCAGTATTGAAAGTTGTTATTTTTTTTGTATCTTAATGACACGATATGACACAATTTGCTAAAGTACACGAGATTCATTCTGATATTGCCCGCATTTCTAACATATTTATATTTCAAAGTGGAGGAAACGAACCGCAAGGGGTTGAAAAAACCCATTCAAAACCAGTCGTCCGTGCTGGGCGCTGAAATTTTGAATATTGCACGGCAATTATAGTTGGGTGCTTGTATACACACATAATGTCAATTCGATTACAAACAATCCGGCACAAAAAAATGATCCGTTGTGGAGTTGGGTGCTATGGGGTAACTTTTGTCATCCTACCCATGGCCACACAAGAATATGTGAAATGAACGTCAGTCGTATTATTAAATAAACACGCCTCAATGAATACATCTTTTCACTAAGGCGGATTGTATTATGAGGAAAAAAGAGTATCTGAGCACAATGATCCAGGGTCATTATTATTACACCTGGCCAACCTCTAACACATACATTATTTGTATTCACTACCGATTAAGTGTATATGCAAAGCGGAGTACCCACAGTTATGTGGAAGAAAGCGGAGGCAGCCAGCTTTCTATTGTTGGTACTCTATTGTTTTCGTGTGGTCGGCAAAACATGCGAGACGGTGAATTCTAAAGATGAGTAACGTTTGCCTCTCTATCATATAGAACCTCTGAAACACGCATCACATACTAGGAACTTGGGAACAATTATTTAACATGACCACCATACACAAAATGCCTAAGCGTGAACACCCGGGAAAAAATCCGCACATCCCAAGAATGTGGCAGGGAATTGAACACAAGAAATTTCGCCACCAAGGCGAAGCGCTACACGAAGCTACACAGGTCGCCACCTTTATAAAACGTGGATGTTAAATAGCCTTAAGTAGTAATGGCTGGGCGAACGGGTATACAGTACCAGACATACACAAAGGAAAAGAAACTCCAGTAGGCGAGATCATTTCTGATGCGTACCGCCAAGCTATATACACAGTTGAATAAGAGTAGGTATGAGACTATTACGCATGCTCAGGGAGGGGGTTGGGGATTATATCAGCTATAACAAAAAAATCATAAAACACTAGTACACGAGATCATTATGATACTTGCCCGCATTTCTTAACATATTATATTTCAAAGTTGGAGAAAAGGAGAAGAAAGAGAAAGAAGAAACCGCATCGCATTTACTAGAACATTAGGAACAATTATTAACAACGGACACTACACAACATGCCTACTAAGCGTGAACACCCTGGAAAAAAATCCTGGACATCCACGCTGGGCAGGGAGGGAATGACCCCCAGACCTTTAGAACCACAGACTTGCTTACTTTGCCGGCTTGCTTGCTTGCTTGTTCACGCACTCAACACTCACCTCACTCAATCAATCATCACTCACTCACTCATCATCAATCACTCACTCAATCACTCATCATGCATGTTTTAGTCTGTCACTCATATCTTGGTCTTGAATATCTTGGAACACCTTCTGTTTGAAAGGTATTTCTGACCTTGAGATCCATGAGACGTCATAACCGAATTGGGGTGTTGTGTGAAAATTCTGATGTGGATTTGTTGGGGAGACCTATGTGTCTCAATTCAGGCACAGGATCCAAAGAGCCATGAAATTGCCAAGACAATATCAAACAGAGCCAGGAAAAATGAAAACATGGTTATGACAAGATGCCAGGAAACAGAGTATTTCAAACCGGTGACAAAGCTTGCACTTTTTTCCAAGACAAGGGCATCATTTTGCAAGCAAAGTATTCTGGCCATATGCGATGAGAAACAAAGTGGGAGACTTGACATGTGATCACAACACCAGGTAGACATAAAAGTAGACAGTTATGTCACAATGCTCAAAGAGTATAATGACAGAGATATTCCATAAACCTCCGTGTGTAGTGTCAACCATTGTTAGTGAGAGTGTAGCGAGAAATGTATGCCTGAGCGGAAATAATAATATAGAAAAGCCTGTTTACAACCATGTAGCGAGCAATAATTACATTGCATTTATCTAGCAAAACAATATTTATTTATATAGTCTACATTAACAAGATACAAACCGTGGACTCTGGTAGGAGATGGCTGAAGAATTTGGTTACTATGGCAGCATCGCAGCAAGAATGTTCCAAGGATGCAGCATCATCTGTACTACCTGACTAATATGCGAGAAGAGTCACTGTGATTTTTTATATTACCTTGATTTACTTTACAATATTTTATTGAATTCAGTACAGTGAAATAATTGTAGACAGAGAATTGATTTATGGTTGTCGTAATCTTAAAATACTAGTGATGTTTTTATTTTCAAAGTGATATAAAATCTCTGTATTCATAAGAAATGTACAAGAACTGATCGCACACAAAGAATGTTGAGCCAATCCTCCCACCTGAATGCCAAGCACTTCCGATTAAGTGCTGTTCGAACATATCAGAAATGTGTATCTAAAGACATTAATAATTCTGAATGGGGACTTTGTTTTTGGAATCTAAGATGCCATCAGGGATTTTCCCGACCCCTGAATGAGAATAATTTCCACAGAATTTATTCCATAAAAGTTTAATCGCATAATCTCTAAAGGATTCTAAAGCGATTGCATTTGCCTTTAATTTTGGTATGGAAATGCCGGTTTAACATGCATCAGTGTTGATCAGCTGTTTCGCAATCACGTGAGGATGCGCGTAAGTGTGCGTCGATCAGATAAAAACAATACGCGATCGCTCTAAGTCTCGGACGCTTAACAATAACAAGCCGGTTAGTTCCATATTTCTCCGAAGATGCTGAATTTGTAAGTTCAGAAAATACATAACCTTAACTTTTTTAACATAATCTCGACCATCGGCTGTTCCTGCAAGCTTTGCTTCGGGAATATCGTTTGTCGTTTATTACTGAAGTTTACGAAAACGAGCACAACGTTCCAAGTTAACACTTAAGTGAACTAATTTACGCATACGGTGGGCAGCATAACTGGTGCGTGTTGCTCGTCCTACTGTCCGGTAGCGTTTCAAAACAATATAAAACATGCAAAAGTATCAACTTTCAATGGTCATGAAGAATTTGTAATATTATAAAGTGTTTATAAAAGATCTAAAATAATTATTTACAAAATTGGGTGCTGCTAAGAAAGCCATTTGGGTTTATGAGTTGTTAGTTAGATTAGGCCAATCACAGTAGGTCGTGATGATGATAGGCCCCCATAGCACATTCGGGTCTCGGCTGAACGAGAACGTCGGCCATTACGTATCTGAATAAACACGTTTTCGTTACGTTTACGTAAATACTCCAGCAGGATCCTTAAGTCAGGACTAATGCCAAGGTGCATTAATGTTGATTCATGGAAGTACAGACATTAATGGGCCGCTGGCAACAAAAACAGGAAGATTTAAGGGTGTGCAGGAGACAACTATGCTGAATCGATGTGCGAAGACGACGGAGTGCAAGTAAAAATCAAAGAGATGATACAGGCTGGACGAAAAACTCTCCCTGAAAGCTCCAGGGTGGGGTTTTTTGCAGTTAGGACCACACTTGGAGGGAGTTCCACGAGGTAAACTGTTCTTGGTAAAGAGGAGTTCCCATAAAGCTGCGTACAAGTAAAGTGAATGATCTGTGTCTCTTCTCGAATAATATATGGTGACAGCGCGTGATAAACCCACAAAAACATGCTGTGATGATGAAGCAGAAACAGCACGAAATATTCCACTCCCGGAGCAGTCAAGGCTCTACCGACCAAAAAACCAAACGGAGTATGGCCCAAATGGATACGTCGATGTTTTTTTGTCGGACGCTATCGACAAGCTTCTGGGCTTGTAACAAATCGCCGCCGGGAGCAAGTAAGTGTGATGGTTATGCCAGGGGAATGCGCCGGACGTCTTCTCACCACCATCAGCGTGGATGAAACAACAGCTTCGTATGACGATCGAAGTTAAGCTGCATTAGACGGATATTATGAAGTTCGCAAGAAAATTATGGTTGAAAGAGCAAAATTCAACAAACGGCACCAGATGGCCTGGTGAACACCAGTTGATGCCTTCATCCAGGATTTGTACCGATTAGCAGACGACTGTAATTATGGGGCATTAAAGGAGGGGAACTGAGGAACTCATTCGGGACAGATGTTGTAGGTGGTAGCAAAGCGACGTTCTCTCGCGACTTTCTCCCGGCAAACGCCTAAATCTCAACACTTGCTAAAGCTGTACACTTATGTCGTCAAAGCTGAAGCACGGAACAAAATCGTGATGATGTGGTTCGTGGAGACACAAAACAAAACTGAGACTATGTAAACAAGGAAATAAACTAGGCATCAGCCAGAAGGGTAACAGCACACCCGACAAAAGGGAAACAACGAAGAGTAGCCCTCCAAAAACCAACCGCAAAGAGTGGTACTGATACTTGTAAGTGGTGTGGTCGTCAACGCCATGGACCGGTGTTGTCAGCAAGATTTGTAACATGCAACAAAGTGTCACAACGGGGCACAGTTAAAGCAGTTTGTCGCCAGTGTAGGCATACAGGTAGCACGTTCAAGAGATACAGGATCTTGGAGAATTGGATATTACCATGTCTTGGTTGAATAAAATCAAATGACAAGTCGTGGGACCACGGGAGTGACTGAACTGAAATTAGCGTAAATGGTAAACCAACTGGTCTTCAAGTCGACCACTGGTGCAGCGGTCAGTCATCAGTGACCAAGGTTCAGTGGCTCAACCATGACGTATTGCGCAACATCTGAGCAAAGTTTTGTGGGCCAGGTGTGGACACTAACCTTAATGAATTTGGAACATTTGAAGCTTCCCTTCAATACAAAGAGGAGGGAAATAAATAACCGAGCCAATCTACATTATAAAGGATCAGCCAAATTCCTTACTCAGCCGTTCAGCATGCATCCGTTGGGGCTTGTCGAGCAAGAGTCGACGAGGGGTATGACAGGCCTACGGACAACATCTAGACCCAACTTCAAAAGGTGAATTTCCAGGTTATTACTAGGCTGGAGAAATGATTGAAACTGAACATCATATAACATTGCGCCCAGATGCAAAGCCAGTCTGCTTATTGGCACCAAGGAGAATCCCCATACTATGCTGGATAAAGTGACAGCTGAAATCGGAGAGAATGCTCAACAAAGGAGTCATTTCACCTGTGACTCACCAACAGACTGGTGCTTCGGAGAATAGTTTGCGTACCCAAAGCCTAGTGAGCAGTCAGGTAGTGCGTAGAGATCTTACTCACTTGAACAAAAGTGGTTCAACGAGGATTTCATAAGATGTCTCAGTGGATGAAAGTCCGAGACCCGCGGAAGGTTGGGAAAGAGCAAGATCTTCACAAAACTGACGCGAACAGTGGATTTTGGCAACTACCCTGGACACAGAATCAGTTGCTTAAACGTCCTAACACCCTCGGGGCGTTTTTGTTTCACGTCTACAATTCGGAAAATCAGATCCGCTCCAGAAATATTCCAGCGTACAATGTCCAACACCCTCAAAGGACTTGCTGGAGTAATGTGTCTATGGATGATGTTCTGATCCACCAGCAACTCAAGAAGAGCATGACGAGTGTTAAGCGCAGTTAACTGAACGTCTTACTAAGATGCTGGTCTCCATCAACAATAAGTGTGAATTCTCCAAGATTGAATCGGTTCCTCGGACATTGTCAACGCTTCAGGACTGTAGCGAAGTACGCAGAAGATGACAGCCATCGCGCAATCCCCGTACCAACCAATATTAAGGAACTTCAACAATTCCTGGGCATGGCTAATCAGATGGGGAAACTTCGTTCCAAGCACTTGCCGAAATCACAGAACCGTGAGTCAAGCTCCTACGCAAGGGAACACTGCCTGGTATTGGGGTGACACCCAAACCGCGTTCTTTTCAGCATGTCAAGGACATTCTCACATCACCGATGTATTAGCCACTATGAGGCACAGGCCCAACAATTATGCAAGCAGATGCCTTAATCCACAGGGTCGTGGCAGTACCTAATTCAAATTCAGGATGATGGCAAAGCGGCGGGCGACAGGCGCGACCAGTATGCTACGCGTCCAGATATTGAGTGACGGAACCGCGTTAAGCGGGAATCGACAGGAGGCACTCCGCCGCCAACCTGTGGCTTGTGAAAACGTTACGGACTATGTACTCGGAACAATTTGAACTTAGAGACAGATCACAAACCTCTTGTTCCTCTGCTGAGCACAACTGAGCTTGCTAAGATTTGCACCTCGCATTCAAAAGGTTCGTCTTAGATCATGATGCAGTTTCAACCCAGAGTTGTCACGTTATGGAAACATGCATATGTCGCAGGATCACTGTCGCGGCAAATGTTAGCGTACCTGCATCAGTCGATTTGTAATACTCATTGATGAAGTAGAAGCCTACGCAAGTCATCTCTGAAACACACTCCAAGAACTCAGCAACCGTATACAAGACATGGCAGCAGATCAAAAAGCAGATGAAGATGCACGCAAATCAGACAGTATTGCACGCAAGGTCTGGCCAGCGTTAATGCCACACCTATCTGCTTAATCAGTATTGGGAGAACAGAGCTCATCTTGCGATTGTCAAACGATTATTCTTACTGTATGATGAACGCTCGTGATCCCAAGACCATATGCGCTTGGATTATTCTCACCTGTATTCACCAGGGTTCATTTGGGTATAACAAAGTGCGTGTAGAGCACGTACATCCGTATGGTGGCCTGGACTCTCTAAAGCAATAGAATACCATGGTTACCAAGTGTTCAACATGTGCCAAGATGTCAGCGACTAAGAACACTGATGCCTTCTCTCTCCCTACTTCTCCGGGGGGAAAGCTTGGAATGGAATCTCTTCCACCACATGGGAAGGTCTATTGATCGTTGTGACTACTACTCAGGGGATTGAGATAAACGAATTGGTGAACAGACAGCTGAAGGAGTCATTACAACACTTTGAAAGAAAACTTTTCGCCAGTTCACGGCATCCATGTGGACGTGGTCGTCTCGGCAATGGAACAAAGTTTAGTGCAAGATTGTTCGCAAGTTCGCAGCAACATACACTTTTGTCACACAAACTAGCTCGCATGTTCCCGGCTCTAATGGGAAGCCGAACGAGCGGTTCGCGCAGTGAAGGGCCTTCTGAGAAAAACGAAGACCTACTCGCACTTCTCATGTATAGGTCAACCCCTCTGCAAAATGGCCTATCACCAAGTGAACTACTGATGGGACGACGCCTACGCACGCAGTTACTCAGTTCTTACACACACTCTACAGCAAGGTGCCTACACCACCTCAGGATCTTCAGGTCTATGCGTCATGAAAAGAAGAGCGTCCATATCAAATCAACAGCGTAACTTCAACCAGCGACACAAAAAACCAAAGAACTTCCCATGTTGCAAACCCGGTGACAGCGTTATGGTCAGGATCAAAGCGCTAAGTCAGAAGTCGAGCGTACACCAGAACCTGATTTACCTTTGTAAAAAATTATCACGGCACAGTGCGTCGCAACAGAAGAGCATTGGTTCCGTGGCAAACACAACCACCGACCTATGCCAGCTATCAGCCCATTCAAGTGAGATGAACAACAACCAAAGGCCGCAACCACCAACTAACAACCCGCCAATGGCTACAAACACGAATGCAACAACCCAAATACACAGCCAGTTCCACCGTTCAACGACTACACCAGCACACACCAGCCACCAAACCACCAGACGTGTGTCTACAAGACAACACGCGTGGTAGAGGTGCTTGAAGCTAAACCCCACATACCCCAGTGACTATTTGTTCGAATTGAAAATAGAACCTGTTTACATTAGTAGTTGGACTGGCCTGAAATGAAAAGCCACTACAGAGTTAATTAATGCTCATTGTTTAGTAAATAACAGTTCTTACACTGTTTTATGTAACAACATCTAGGTATAACCAACACAGGCACCAAATGATATTTAAACATTCTACTACAGATGTTGAGAATTGTGCCTGAAGATCAGCAGACCACAGATGTTGGAGTTCTGTTAGTGTTCATATTTATATGTCAGATCGTGCTGGTACCACACCAAACACACAAGACAGAATAATGTCCATGTACCACACAGTGGGTTATAGGGTAGTCCACCCCTATTACCCTAATTAAAATTTAAAGGTTTAAGAAGTTTTACTGTTAAAGAACTTCATTTGAAAACAGTTAACTGTTAAAGACTTAAAAAGGGGGAACAGAGAGATAAGGACACGCTGGAAATGATTAAAATGCACAAGAATATGTGTGAAAGTCAATAGTCAGAGCTTAATCATTTCTGGATAGGACTTCAGATAACATTGGCACGTGATTAAAATGCATGTTATTATACTAAAGGGGAGGTGTAGTATTAGGCAATCACATAGTTCTTGACTGCGCCCCCATAGCACATTCGGGTCTCGGCTGACGAGACTACCGTCGGCCATTACTCTGAATAAACAGTAACATTTGAATATCGGTGGTCTCTTCTCGAATAATTGGAGGGGCTAATCGAGGAGAACTTGGCGAGACAAAGTGATCACGCTACAAAGGGGATGTTAAGCCTCCGAAGCGGCCAGGTCTTTTCACGGACATAACCTCACACACAGGGCTGCCCCATAAGGAGGGTAGTCGCGCTAATCAGATCCTGGTACTACAAGTACCCTCATCCGTCATCTCATCTCCGCAGCTCATTGGGGTGTCAAGACAAGCGATAGCGCTACAAATAGGGTGTGTAAGCCTCCGAAGCGGGCCGGGTTTTTCGGCGGACAGACCTCACAATGGGTTGCCCCAATAAGGAGGGTGTCCTGCTACAAAGATCACGGTGGTACACTCTGCCTTGTCACTCCCATCCCTCGCCCTACGCCTAAGTGTACCTCAGTTTACCTCACCTTATATCAGTGCACGAAGTCAACTAGAATTAAGCTTCACATATTCTGGCAACTTGAGAGTCCGTCAGACACGTCTGGGTCCTCGTTTTGAGGTTTAGACCCAGAATGCATTCTAAAAGTTCTGAAATTGTTATAAATTTTCTAGCGTGGCAAGACGCGGGCGTGGTACTTTCCACTGGTATCGGAATACTTTTAAACCTCATTGGTGATTTGATTGGCAACCCTTGGTCCTAGACATTGACAAAGCCCTTTTTATTAAATACATAAATTTTATAAATTGGATCTAATAATGGTGTTTTAAAAAAATGTCTGAAAGTTATGAAATTTACAATAAGGTATTAATGAGCTTTAAATTTATAATTGAAATCGGACATAATTTCGAAAATGATGAGCCTATCACACCTCAGATAGTGTGCATGTTTAGGGAACTACCCAAACCGAATGTAAAGAACTGCTAACACGCTAGCCTACGACAAAAATGTCGTCCGAAACAACAAATTTATTCTAAGGTATTTTTACGAAAAATATCAATGTGTAATGAATTTGGACCGATATTTGGGACCAGGGAGTTTTGGTGACTTTCCGTGCCAAAAGGAAAGTCCGAATCGCAAGAATAACGAACTATGAACCATTTTAAAGATCAGTTTGAGATCGTAAATTTCGAGTTTTGGGTGTTTCTGTTCTGGGAACACTGGGAACTATGGCAGATAATGGAATTGGTTCAATGTGAAGATATATTATCGTTGACATGTAATTTACGATTGGGCTAAGAATATGACGAAAATATGAATTAAAACACGATATCTAAACCAACAAAAATGAGCACTATCTGGGATGGCTAGCCCTAGGAGTTCTCATTTCATATCTGTGAACACCTTCTTTTTGTAAAGATTCTTTCTTACCTTTGATATCCATGAGACGTCATAACGAAATTGGGGTTGTGTGAAAATTTCTGATTGTGAATTTTTTGGACTAGGTTTCCCAATTCAGCAAGAGCTCCAAAGAGCCACTGAAATTGCCAAGAAAATCTCAACAGGAGCCAAGGGCAAAAATGAAAACATGGTATGACAAAGAAGCAAGGAACAGAGTATTCAAACCCGTACAACGCTTTGGCACTTTTTTTCTCCAATACAAGGCATCCTTTGCAAGCCATGTATTCTGGACCATATGAGATTGAGGAAAACAAAGTGGGAGACTTGACTATGTGATCAAAGGTAGACGTAAAAGTCGACAGGTATGTCACATATGCTCAAAAGAGATAATGAAAGAGATGATACCGTAAAACTGCGTGTGTAGTGAACCAGGGTTAGTGATGAGTTTGCAAATGATGACATCAAAGAAGAAACAGTAGCTGATCAAGACACGCGCCTGTTAACAATTGAAAATGATATGGGTTGATCAAGTTGCAAAAATTCTGACTATTTGCAATTTAGCAAGAAACTAGGTCATTCCCGAAGGTAACAAAGTGAATTAAAAAGAATTAATTCACACGTGGGAAAAGATATTCCTAATGAGCCCACACGTCATAAACTTGACATTGATGAAGGTCAACCAGATCGATATAAGCAAATCCTTATAGGATGAATCCAATTAACTTACCAAAATTAAAGGGGATGGGCCCCGCCCGATTTAAGTATATAAAGTTTTCCTCTTGATTAGAATGGCCTTCACCCCAAATCACTACCTGTAAAGTTAGCGCCGATCCGATATTTCAACCCGTTTTGCTGTGAGGCTAAAAACGTATTGATTTTTGTAATCCCCATAAGCGTACTGTGTAAAAATTAATATTGGTCGACCAAAATGGGGCACATTTTCGCTCATAACATCCAAACCAAGCATTTTTGCCTAAGATGTCACAGGGTAAATGAGAAAAAGAGTAGCATTTTATGATACCAAAATATTGACCATTCGGTAAAAATCTGGGTCCTGGGGAAGAGCTATAGCGATCGGGCCATGGACTTTAAGTTGAACTACATATAGACAAATGGAATAATTGAACAGAGGCCACAGGAGCTCCCCATGTATGCTGGTTCCCAACCGATGGTTTGTTTCGTTTTGTCACAGATTTTCGTAAAGTCAAACCTCTTTCAAAAACCGACTCAAATCCGATCCACGGATTGATGATTGCATAGATAGATGGAAAATGCCAATTTTATTTTTAATGTTATCAGTTTTGTTAAAGGGGTATTGGCAAGTTCCCCTCACAAACCGTGCCAAAGGAAATTTCAGCCTTTTGTACACGATGGCCGAATACCATACAAAAAGAATGTGCATTTGGTCTAAACAAAAATTCTGCTGCAACATTCAAAAGACTAGTGAACAGAATAGTCGCAGGACATAGAAAATTGTGAAGCCTATGTGGAGATCTCCTTGTGTAACAGCGTGTGTACAGCGAGCCATGGGAGGAACACATGAGACAGTTGTTTGAGAAATTATCTTAAGCAGGTTTTTTGATGTGAAATCTGGGAAAAGTGAATTTTGCCATGCAAAATGTCATAATTAGGGCATGTGTAGGAAAAGGGCAAATTACAGCAAAAGTTAAAGCAATTGAGAAATTCCCCCCACACCACGAGCAAAAAGCAGATCTCATGAGATTCTTAGGTTGGTAGGATATTAAAGAATTTACTGTCAAAGTCTCAGAAATTGCGTGTCGCTGACCAACCTTCGCCATAAAACACAACAAGTTGTGTGGTCAGAGCAATGGCAAAACGCGTTTGAGAAAATAAGTCAATTTTGATGACATTGAATGCGCCAGGATTTCAGAACAATTCAAGTTGGCAACAGTTGATGCCAGCTGATGTAGGCTGTGGTGGAGTTCTTTTCAAGCAGATGAAATGATGTAGATCATCCTGTATTTATTACTCTAAGAAGTTTGTGACAAACATCAGACAAAACTATAAACAATTGAGAAGAATGCTGTCATTGCTAATGTTCATTGTCAAAATTTGAAGTTAATTGAGTACAACAGTGATGAAAATGATGTGTAGATCATCCCGTATGTTATTTCTCTAAGAATTTGAAAAAAATAAGAAAACTAATCAACAATTGAGAAAGAACTATGTCTTGAATGCATTTGATTGAGTACAAAACAGTGCACCCTGCAGGTTCTAGTGTGCACGGATCACAATCCGTTTGACTTTCATACACAAGATGTAAATAGAACTCGAGGGACTGTCAGGTGGAGTTTAAATCTACAAAAATACAATTGGACACAAGACTATCAAGGAAAGAAATGTCTTGGCAGATATGCCTTGTCCAGAGCTGCCAGAAATTAATATTGAACTTGTAATATAGACGGAAGGCAGCAATGCAAAAACATTAAAAAAAGTGTAAAATTACACTGTGTAACACTGCTATAGTTAACCACAAACTGTTAAAGGTATAAAGCCAAATTTGGACAATTGTTCATTTCATTTCAAAATTTTCATTTTAGGGAGAGGATGTAGATTGCCTCCATTTTGTGCATTTAAAATTTTCTTCTCAATTTTACTTGAGAAAAACATTTTCTCCACGGAAAAGTAAAAAACTTGTTTACGCTAAAAAGGAGAAAGTGGAATTCCCTATTGATATGTTGAGATGTGCACCTGTTGTTTACAACTAGTAGTTGCACAAGAGGAGAATGGGAAGTCCCAAGATATAATATTGAAACTGAGTCAACTTGTTTATGCTTTGAGATCAAATAGATGCAAAAATGAGGTAATTTCCCCTGATGTTATAAGTGAGATGATTCAAGCATGATGAGGGAATTTATGTGAACCAATTGGTCAGTGCACAGCATATGTTTATCTTATGATTTGATGCTGTTTTCATTGTTAGAGAGGGGAGTCTAGCTGTGAAAAGTTAAATACTGAAAAGACTCAGGGCCAGTAGTCAAGAGCTAGTATAGTTATAGCTAGCTAGATTTGATATCCAATAATGGTAGATTGGTGTAGTACATTGTGCCAGTATTTATAATATATTTGATGTCATCGGAGCTTGATAGCTGAACTGTCTGCTGTCGTCCTTTAAGCCAAAAGAGCTTCAGTTTTTGGAATCAAAAAGGGATTCCCGTTTGTGGTCCTATATGATGACATTAGCGGCAGACTGATGGTGGTAGAATATCTGGATTGTATTGCAAAATATTAGTGTCGTCGAGGAAAGCCCCGTCGTCTTGAGCTGCTTGACAAAATTATCTCCAAGACAGAGAAGATCCCCTTTGTTTATTATACCGAGGATTTTATAAGACTGCATGCTGTCATTTTGGAGTCTTCGCTGTGAGGACATATCATCGTTGAACTGCAACGCTTCTTTTAATTGTGGACATAAGCCGTCACTTCTGGAAGAACTTTGCAAAAAAGTTGGCGGTATGATACGGAAGGCCGTATCATACCGCCAATACGCTTTCTCATCCATTTTTAAATATAAGTTAAATATGAAAGAATACGCACATGAATGATACCAAAAGCAAATCTCTAGGACAAATATCCGCCACAAAACTACACAAATTACGCTCAAATTCTAGGTTTTTATAGGAACTATATAGCGGTGTTGCACTTTCCACGGCGGAGGGATTTTATATACTCCCTTATAACGCACTTGAATTGTTCACAAATCAAAACAATGGACTCTTAAAGGTGCTTGTTCCGATTTTTTATATCGTGTTATCTACTTGGAATGAGAGCCTGACACTTGTATACACAGGCCACCAGGTACCGTGGGAAACAAATTTGCGGTTTTGATGCTAGACACGATAATGCATAGTGCACTGTGCTAATATTGTGGTTAACCATTAAACGGCCAGGGCCTTAAGATTACAAGTCCTAAACCTTATGACTTTACTAATAGCAAATGCTAAAATTAAATATATATATGTGTGTGTGTACTACTTTTTTCAAAATTACACTAATTCTAATACAAAAAGGAGGAAAGGGTTTCTAACTATTTAACAATGCATAGGGAAATAAGATTTGGCATTTTGTAATGACGTTACTTACGGACGTTATTTACATTTTATAGGTGAAAACAGATTTTCAGAGTTCGTATTCTTCGTGATAATAACGGTAAATAATGGTCAGCTCTTAAATACTACTTTTTTCAAATGGGTAGTATTTTTTAGCCACTGTTTATTTACATTTTCTGCTTCCCAAATTGTAATTTTATGTTAGGTATAGGTAATAAAGCGGTGAAATTATTGAATAATTGGAGTTTGATCGTAATTAAAGGTCCAGGCCCGATCGCTAATAATCGTCGCCAGAAGCTCAGATTTTACCGGGAAGTGTTCCCCATTTGTCATCGAAAGAAAGTTACTATTTTTCTCATTTACCCTCGTGAAATTTAGAGCCAAAGGATGTTTGGTTTGGAAGTTCTGAGCGAAAACGGGCCCCATTTTGGTTAGACCAATATAATTTCACACAGTAATAATTATGGGGCTTACAAAATCATATTTTTAGCTCTCGCGTCAAAACAGGTTATAATATCGGTGCGAAACTTCACAGATGAGGGTTTTGGAGTAAAGGCCAATCTATCAAGACGCGGAAAACTTCATATCCAGTAAACGGGCCATCCCCTTTAAAAAGTAAGTCTGGTAAAATAAGAACATTTTAACAGGTGTTATTTGAAACCTCTTGTTGGCCACCTTTTAAAAATGCCTAAATGAATACATTTGGAAGGGGCTTTACATGATTTCAGAAAAAAAGAAAAAAATGGCTTCAATATAATGCGAGTTGTGATATGTAAAGGGGGATGGCCCGCCGATTTAAAGGCGCACGAGAGATTTTGAGGGCACCCAAATATGTGTCATAATAGTTTAATTTCAAATAATTAGACCACTCAATGGATTTCGACCTTGTTAATTATGTTACTACAGAAAGGGCTTAAAAAGAGAGAACAATGTGAGTTTGATTTGGGCTTATATTTAAATATAAAACATAGGCCGATTTCCTATTTGTTCCTATACGAAATCAGAAAATTGGAGAATTTTTGTACCAAAGAATATGTTCAGCTTAATCCTTGTAGATGGGGATATTTTTGATAGAAGCTTTCAGCCGGGCAAAAATCAGAAAAACTTTCAATTTTTTTGGGGGGATACCGGATATGTGAAATCTCTCGTTGCACCTTTAAGTCTATACATTTTCATATTCGATAGAATGGCTTTACCCCACAAAACAATCTTGTAAAGTTTCGCGCGATAAGTTACCACACCCACGTTTTTAAGTTTAGAGCTAAAAAACGTGATTCTGTAATCCTTCATAGGAAGTACCTGCTGTAAAATTATGATTGGTCGACCAAATGACGGCATATTTTCGTCATAACATGTCCCAAACCAAACATCCTTTAGCCCTAAGATGTAACAGAGTTAAATGAGAAAAATAGTAGCTTTCTTCTGATACCAAACATTTTGACACACTTCCGGTAAAATCTGGGGTCCTGGGGACGAGGCTATTAGCGAATCGGGTCATGGAAAATTTAAACATCTCTCATAAACTGATGGAAGCTAGCTTATTTTTTATAACAAACGATTCCAATTTTGAAACACGTTCAAGAGTGATAATGTTGGGGTTCACATGATGTTTTTTTTTTATGGTGATCCTTAAAATCATTCAAATTTCTCTTTGATTTGATATGATAATCACTATCATGCTGCAGGGAATAAAACAATTAAGTTTCCAGTAACAGTGCCCTTTTGGATTTTATCAATCGTTAAAGGTACCATGGCCCGATCGCTAATAGACTCGTCCCCAGAAGCCCTAGATTTTACCGGAAGTGGTCAACATTTTAGTATCAGAAGAAAGAAAGCCTACTATTTTTCTGATTTACCCTGTGAAATCTTAGAGGCGGGCAAAAGGATGTTGGTTTGGAAGGTATGAGAGAAAATGTGACCCTTTGGCAGCGCGTAGCCAGCCTGGTGGTTCCAAGGGGGCAAATTTCCGGTAGGTTGCAACCAGATGTCCGATCGCAAGCAAAAATCCCCGAGTCGCAGAGCAAAAGGTCCGAAAAAGGGCTGATTTAACATGAAATCAGGCTTGATTCGCGATTTCACCTCATTTTTTTCTTCAGAAGGGGCAGTCTTCCCCCTCTGCCACCTGAATGGGCTAAGCCAAGGCATTTGGTCGACCAATATTAATTTACACAGTATCTATGGGGGGACTTACAAAATCACGTTTTTAGCTCTCGTATCAAAACGGATTGAAAATATCGGCGCGTGACTGAAACTTTAAAGATGGGGTTTGGAGTGAAGGCCAATCACTGTAGAGATCATGATGGCAAATCTATCAAGATGAAAACTTCATATTATTAAATCGTCATCCCCTTTTAAAGTCACAGTTCACAATAGAATGATCAGATTAATTGCGTTCATAACTATCCTCCGGCTTCTGTATAATCCATGTCCGTTACAGCAGCGCAAATACCGTGTGAGTCAAAAAAAAGTTCTACACTTCCTGATAGCTGTGATATTCCATGTGACTAATATTTTAATGATGGTTGTAAAATTGATTAGATTACATCTTCATGTATCTTGTGATACCACAATGGGGTCTACGTGCATGAATGACTGCACAGGGGACAATAACTTAAACCAGTCCAATTGTTTTTAGTTGGATGATGCGCCAATGTACAATAATGAAACCATGGTTCGAAATCAGTGATGTTTCTCTTCTATTAATAACTATGGCTTTAATTGGGAATCACAATTGGACATGCGTTTCAGTAAATTGGTCCACTGTGCCGTCATCCATGCAGCTATATAACACCCATAAATTTGGTATCAAAAGAAGCAGGAGGGTGTATTAATCATAAGTTACAACCATTCATGAAAATATTAGTCAAATGGAATATCACAACTTACACGGGAAGTGTATTACTCGTTTTTTGACTCACGCTTGTATATAGAATCTGCCAAAAGTTTCAGCCAATCAGCGTTGTCGAAAGTTTTACTATAATCTCAATAGTCAACCACAATTCGGCTTAGTGTTACAAACTTGACTTTGACAACGTAAAAGCACTTGTACGGCGGCCCGATCCGAAAAAGCAGGCGATAAAGCAGCCTGTATAATTGAGGCTAATTTTTCAGCTGCCACGTACTTAGTTGAGTAGGGATGTTAATGGTATTGACCGGGTAGTTGATTCTTATTCCCAAGAAAACCCATTAATTTTTATTAGTGGTGATTAACAAAAATTACTTTAAATTGGGTCAAACCAGCAGGGAGAAAAATAGAACGCACTAGACAAATAATCACGGACTGTGGATATGACACGGAAGAAGAAGCTGGAAGAAAGATAACCCCCTCGAGGGGGCGTATGTTGCTACCACAGTAGCATCCCTGCAGACAATAGCATGCCAGAAAGTAAATAAACACAAATGAATTTTCACGTGTGAATGCCGGTTGTCAGGTATGTGTGACTGACGAGCCGGCTGACACGGCTTTCAACCAATAGTTTGTCACTGCCAGCGGTAGCTCCATTAGTCATACAGTAGTATTTAACAGTATCGAGAGTTATTGTTGTTGCTACAGAACAGCGTTTTTTTTAAATAAAAGACAGGAAATTGGGCTGTGAGTGGATGGCAGAGTAAAAAATATCCAGATAGCGGCGCGAGGCGCCTCAGCAGGCCGGCAGTTTTCGGCAGAGCAGAGGCAATTTTACGATTGCTTTGGTACAGCGGACTCTGATTCAATATCACAGGCCATCTTCTACTTGGCTCTTCTTGAACCTGTGGTGGCATTTAGGGGTCAACCAGCAACATGATTGTGAACTTATCCTGGGGCCAGTTGCCGTCTGTGCGCGGCCCATGTGAGATTTAATTTCCTTCCGCACGGAAATACGAGTTGGATTTCTTGGATAATATCAGACCCGAGGGACCATGTGGAATGCAATCGAGTGAGTGAATTAGGGGAGGTGGGAAGAGAAAAGGGAAAGTGGGCGGCCGGATGCGGGAGCAAAGACTTCTTTTTTTTGGTGTGGTGTGTGTGTGTGGGGGGGGGGGGGGTGGACGTAGGGCAAAGTGATTTTTTTGGGGGAACTGAGTTAAAAGGAACTATGGGGCAATCTACATGACAGTGCAGATCCAGATCGGATCAGATCTCGTATCCCGTTTGCGTCTACACGGGCAACGGCCAAACGTGATCCAGATCTGCAAGCGTAATCATGTGTGACACGATTGGTTGAGTATGGCGCTGCACTTTAGCGCGTACTTTAGGTACGCGTAAAGTATTCCTCGAACACCAAGGTTACGCGTAGCATTTGTACACTTTACGCCTTCGAAAAGGGCGACTGTACTTCGCACACTGCGCCATGTAGAGTTCTTAAACCGGCTCACGCGATCTGGATCTCAGATCTGGATCTTGGTGATTCGCATCGGATCTGCATCTGCGCTCCGTGTAGATGCCCCTTTGACCGTGATGAACGTGTTCATATGGTCGTACTTAGCATCCTAAAAGTAAAACTCTAAAAATAGAGTGAAGTTCGTAACGAAAACGCCATTACGATTATTAAAGAAGCGTCTGATCTCTGATTGCCGTGTGTTAGCGATTTTAGACTGTTTGTCATTGCGAACTGGGGGAATGGACATTCAAAATTTGGAGGATTGTAAAAACAACTCTTGGCCCAAAATTCAGTTTTCTTCGGCTGGGGGGGGGGGGGGGGAGGAGGCTGGAAGAAGAACGAACAAAAATAGGGGGGCACTGCCACTGAAAAGGAGGTGGTAACAGCAAAGTTGGAAATTTTCAATAGCGGAGGGGTCGATTTGGTTCTATAGGATTATTTTTTTCTTTCCCCCCAGTTTGTCCAATAAACGGTTTATATAGATAAACGTTTTTCCTCTTGAAAACAGTTTTGGTGTTGCCTGCAGGATTGCAGGAGGCGACACCAACCAGTCCTTAAAGGTGTCAACAAGAGATTCACATCGCATTCAGTGTCGCTAAACAAGTCGAAAGTACTGATTTTTGCCCTGATGAAAGCTTCCATCAAAAATATACCCATGTGAAAGGATTAAGCTGAGAAATATTTCTTTGGTACAAAAATTGTGGAATTTCTAATTTCGTAAGGAGCAATACGAAATTCAGCCTATGTTTTATATTGAAAAATAAGCAAATCAAATGCCTTTTTTCTCTCTTCAGACCATTTCTGTAGCCAAAGACAAGGTAAGAAATCTATTGAGCATCTAAATCTATATGAAAGGAACACATTATTTGGGTGCCCTCAAAATCTCTCGGTGCACTTTAAGCACGATCACCTGAATGTAATTGTAAATTTTAGGAAAATCATCAAAACTCCAGATTTTGCATTGTCTGTAACAGGTATCCTGAACTAACATACCCTGCAAGTGATACGACCAACCTAACAAGGACAAATTGGATGTTTGTTTAGTCACTAAAATAGTACAGTCCGTTTGGACACTTAATACTACGCGTAATTGAATGGGTATTCGTATCTTTGAGAAAGCTCTGCCGTTTTTTCGTTTTCGGTCATTTTTTCAGTTGGAAAAGTAACTATGAGAATTCTAAGGGTCATTCTTCAACTTTGGTCGGTGTGACTGTGTGCATGGCCGGTGTGAATGTGTGCCCGTTTTTCAAAGGTTACTTTCGAAGAAAGTTTCTTATTCAAGAATTTGAGAGAGTTCTAGAAGTCCAAAGGCTACAGAAATTGGGTCATAGATGCCCTTGGGAACCTTCATATGATAATATGGTCAAGGGTCAGATATCAAGGTCAAAGGTCATATGAGGTCAAGTTATAAAATGGGCTGAAAACATCAAATTGGCCTCATTTGAGAAGTAAAAGTGCAATTGCTATAGAACTTGGGTCATAGATACCCCTTGGGAATCTTCATATGATAATGTGGTCAAGAGTCATATAACTAAGTCAAAGGTCATATGAGGTCAAGTTATAAAATGGGCTGAAAACATAAAATTTGCCTTATTTGAGAAGTAATAGTGCAATTGTTATAGAACTTGGGTCCTTGATGCCCCTTGGGAACCTTATGATAATGTGGTCAAGGGTCACATACCAAGGTCAAAGGTCATCTGAGGTCAGGTTATAAAATGGACTGAAAACATCAAATTAGCCTTGTTCAAGGAGTAAATGTACAATTGCTACAGAGAACTGCTGTCATAAATGCCCCTTGGGAACCTTCATAATGAGGTCAAAGGTCACATACTAAGGTTAAAGGTCATGAGGTAAAGTTCTACAATGAGCTAAAACATAAAATTGCATGATCTGCAAGGTAGAAGTCCAATTGCAACCAAACTTGGGGCATACATGCAACAGGGGAACATTCATATGATAATAAGGTCAAGGGTCACTTGCAAAGGTCATCTGAGGTTAAGCTATAAAACAGTGAAGGAAAGGTAGATCGCAAAAGCAGGTGACACTTGTGGTTTGAGAACTGCTTGTCTCTTGAAAGACAGAGAAACTGTTTTTCTCAGAAAAAATAGTTTATCAAGAGAAAAGCTATGTTTATCAAGAAACAACATAGTTTATCTAGATAAACTTAGAGAAACTTTTGAGAAAAACTGTTTATAATTTCTCTTCTTATGAAGAGAAAACATTGTTTATCAAAAAATGTGGTCTATCAATTAGAAATTTTTTTCTCTATAGAAAAAAATAAGTTTTTCAAGATAAACATGCTTTTTCTAGATAAACAGTTTTCTATCTTGGAAAACTGTTTTCTAGATAATAAACATAGTTTTTCTCTTGAAAACTTTTTTCTAGATAAACACGTTTTTTCTCTTGATAAACTAAGTTTTCAAAAACTGCACTTATCAATTTGATAAACATGTTTTTTTTTCTCCATAGAAAAACTGAGTTTATCTAGAAAAACTGAGTTTATCAAGACCTCCCATCTCTCTTTCTCCTTCTCGTTCTTTGCTTTCTGATATCTCATGTGGTACAGACTGGGATTTGGGAGAGCTTAACTTTGGAAGATTATAAACATTTAAGAACATGCGTCATTTGCTGTACACCGTCGCAATTCCTAAACCAAGTTGTTACTACATGAGTTCACCCAATATTGTCAGTGTTTTTCCCACACTGTTTGAGGTGTTGGTCCACACTTTTTGAGGTCTACTTGTTGACTGTGGTACTCTGCTATTCAGTTTGGTCAGTGTAATGCGCAAGGTGCCCGAACCAAACACTGTGTGAATGGTTATTCTAAAAATGTACTGCAGCAGATGTCAAAAATAAACAAATTCAAGAGTCATTTCCTCCAATTGTTCAAGTCACCGCAAAGTTTTGAGTGATACTGAAATTGTACAAGGTACTGTCCTTGAAACAGTTGCAAGGTGTAATGCCTGCATAAATAATTATATGGACCACCAAAGGTTCATTTTTAAATCAATTTCCAATAAACATTTCTATTGCTTAAAAGGTGCTTGTCGATTATGTGTATTGTGTTCTCTACTTGATATGGAGCCTGGCACCCTTGCACATCCCATCAAGTACCGTGGGAAAACAATACTTGCGGTTTTAATGGTAGATGCACTAATGCATGTTGCAAAGCCCTATCAATACTGTGCTAATATTGATGGTTAAGCACAAAATGGCGGTTTTTTGTTTATATCTTGGGAATGAAATGGATTTGACGGGCTCAAATTGTCAGGACGGACCAATGAGAAAAAATTATGGCCTTTCATCTGAGATCAAAATCGATACTACCTCGGGTTAACTCGGGGGGGGGTCCCAAAGACGATTGGAACACGCCCTTTAAAGACAATATCAGTTGCTCATTCCGAAAGAGTCAAAAATTTAAAATTGAAAGAATAGCTTAAAGCAAGATTAGACATTTTTTTGAAGAGTGCCCCCATTTTTAAAAATTTTGACGATGTTGACATGGTTGCATTGGCGTAAGTGGATAGTAAACGTTATACCTGGTGAATGGTTAAGCTCGAAATGCTATGTGTCAAAAATGAAGGAATTTGTAATTAGAAGTAATTATTATAGGGGCCATCCACGATAATTAATTTCAGCGGGCTGCTTTGAAACGGCTTCCAATGTGGAAATAGGCGGGGAATAAGCGGAATGTACGGTCTACGCCATCCTGTGTTTTCATTGGTCGGGCAAGTCAAGTTAGAGGTTATTTTCTCGAGGTTGCACTATTTCATCATGGACGGATGCCCTAAACGTAGCATTTCAACTCTGGACGTTATAGTCCAATCTTGGGATCCCCAGTCTAATTACAAAACAATCACTTTATTTTTATGGATAAATACGCATTTGTATAGCATTCTCGTTCGCGGTATAGGTCCTTAAGACAATGTACCAACGTAAATGTGCAAAATATCAAAGTTTGAAAATTGGGGGCCTCTTCAAAAAAAAATGTGCCCAAATATTGCTTTAAAAGTGAAGAATAAGTATAGAATTTACCATTACTAAGTTACATTTTCCAAACTGAGAATGACCAGAAAAAAAGGGATGAAAATGGCCATGTTCATAAGTATGAATCTCCATTAGTTACGTGTTGTATGGAAAAAAAGTGTCCGTAAGGACCAGTAATGGGACTACCATATACGATTTATGGGTCCTTATTAGGTTGCTTCTGGAGTTATCATCTTGCAGGATCGTTCGGGGGCATAATGGATTTTACAGACATGCAAAAATTTATTTTTGATTGCAATTGCTGTTATTTTTGATTTAGCCAATCAATGATAGTTGCCTTTAAGGGGGGTAATACCTGACCCTCGGCTTAAACCCCACACCCACTACCACCCCCCCCCCCCCCCCCCCCCCCCCCCCCCCCCCCCCCCCCCTCCATTTCAAAAGTAGTATTTGGGGATCCTAGAAAACATGAGCAGTTCTAGCAAAAAAAGATAATACTTCAAATGCATTGGGATATATTTTTGATTATCAAAATATGGAACAAAATCATACCATGACGTTTGGTATTATTTTGAAGCTGATTACTATCCTTTACAACTGTAGTGCATAGGAGTTTGGACATAGAGAATGCATAGTAATTGCTTTGTTGAGAGAGAGAGAGAGAGGTGGTCTTTAGGGGACAGTTAAACCCTAAAATTCCGATCACAATGGGTTAAGTTGAACATTAGGGTGGTGTATTTGTATTTCATGAATTTCACCTTGGTTAGTATCAACGTTTTGATGTCAATGCATTGTGTACGAATGGAGTGTGTGGGTGTTCCAGGTTGACCTCGCAAGAATATTTTGTAGAGTTCAATGTCCAATTCATATGCATAGTCATATGATCATGTACATAATTGTAGAATAGTGATTTGAAATTTTACGCACATTAAATGAATTTGACCTCAAAGGGAACCCAGATGACCCCAGATTGACCCATAAATTTTGTAAAGGGTTCAAGCCAATTCTATTTGCATAAAAGTCACATGACATGTTGCATAATCTGTAGGAGGAGTAGTGATTGAAGTGTAACATAATTTGACTTTTCCCCCTTGCTCAGGGATGGCTACAGTGGGTGGTGCGGCGGCAGAGGCCCACCACTCAGCTTCAGAGGCCCACCATAAAACACCAAATTTTAACTCTGAGCCCACCACTCAAGAGCAAACTATGCACAATTTTATCATTTTAGCAAATATTGCAATTTTTAGGCGCATAAACAGTATCAAATTTTCTCAAATCACTCCCACCCACTAAAAATGTGCAAGCTAACAACCCTGCTCTTGCTAAACTATGGGTTAAGTGATGGGGTCATGATTGACTTTTCAGTGACCTCAAGTCCTTCAGGATGGGCTAAAAAGATGTCTTTATTGTGACCATGTTTTAATTTTTACACCACAGTAAGGGGTAAATGAGTTTAAACTAGGACCCCAGATGGACCCCATATTGGACCTCTCGACCCATAACTGTTTGTAGTCAGGTCAAACCAATGATGCGTATGTAGAAAGTGACAACGTAAATAGGATTTGTTGCTCCAAAACAAATCACCAAGGGCTGATAGCACGAGGACTTCAAAACCTTTTCATTGTATCATGTGCCTGTGCCCTGTGATTGTGTGTGACGATTGCTGGGGCAACGATTCCTATTACGTGGAACTTCACTACTGTCTGTTGATAAACTAGATGTCAGTTTTATTATTCCCCAAAAAATTAGGTGTTCGAAAGAAATCACGAAAAGAAAGTTGTTGGGTATATTTGGACCTAAGACATTTTTACATGACAAAAGGATGGGCCCATTTTTTAAACCTTCAAATTATTGGAAAATATGGGTATTTTCACCCTCGTTTTTGAAAATGAGCGAATAATGGTTTGGTACCATTAGTAATTAGGTTTTGTGGAAGGTTCCAGTGACTCCACTTAGTAGGTGGTAAAAGTTGTCGTCGTTGGAGGAAGATCGATTCACGATTAATAGCCTATTGTCCGCCATCTTTGATGGTACTTGAAATGAATAATGCCAACTTTGTTCACAGGATCAAATCGGAACCATTGCATTTGACAGTGATTTCAAACGATGGTATCCAAAGTTCCAAACGCAGTAACTGAATGGACCAGGCATGACAGGAGAGCTAGTAATTCTTTTGTTTCGTAAACCAAATTGAATTACAACAGGCAGGATCTCTATTAAGTATTTGCAACGATTCATTTATATGCCAGGCATAATGCACGCGAAAACACCTAAAATCAAAGCAAGGTCCGCGAATCAATATTGGTTTGTATCAGCTTGTAAGCGCCCTAGTTCGTTGAATGGGTCTGCCATAAAAGTTTCAGTAGTTCAAAAGTCAATATTCACCTGGACCCAGTTTGTGTGTCGGTTGCCAATTTTTTTTAAAAATAAGGTAATTGAATTAAACATAAAAAGAGAAAAATGTTTTCAACTTGGAACCCTATATGATCTTGTTGGGCCAATGAGGAATAACCAACTTTTCTGTACATTGATATTTCGAAGACAGATTATTTTGTGGAATAATAGTAAAAACCGGACAGCTAAGTTAATGAACAGACGTACAGGAAATGGTTTTAAACTTTGGATATAACTTTTCTCAGGGATAGTTCTATGAACCAGTAAACCACAGAAGATGTGAGCATCACAAATTGCACTTTAGGTAACAGGCAGCATTGCTTTGATTTGAAGGAGATGGCCTCTTCCACCACTGACTTTTGAACAAGATGGATTGCTTTGGCCACTCTCAATATTCAGCACTGGCACTGGTAGTGTAGATGCCCGGGGGGGGGGGGGTAGGGGTTCATAGTGACAGTATGACAGGCATAGCGTAAAGCCTGGGGATGGGGATAATCCCCAAATATTTTGATGACGGGGGGATGGTCAATACAATTCATTCCCCCCGCCCCCCCATGTTGATGCACGTTCCTGTGTGTGTGACAAAAGTAAACCTCATATTTTGACCATAATAGTTGAAAAAATGTTAAATGTTCCATATGCTTGCATGCATTTTTTGATCTAATTACAACAATTTTTAGCTTCTAAATGGGCAAATTTTAGCACGTTGAGGCGCACTGTGCTACAGAACCTGTTTCATTCATAAATTTTATCAACCCACCCCCCCCCATGCAAAAAAAATTTACACCACACTGGTGGTGGGGTGTTTTCTACATGACCAGGTTACTTGACCACTATGAATGTCAAACACCTTTAAGTTTGACGGCAGCATATCAGAGCCGTTGGACATTCGCCATTGGTTGTGTTAAGCAAGGATGTGTATTGGCCCCAACGCTCTTTGGGATATTCTTTCAGTACTTCTGAAGCCAGCATTCGGTACAGCCACAGAGGCATCTACATGCACCAGGTCTGATGGTCGGCACTTCAATCCTGCACGCCTTAGAGCTAAGGGGGGGACCAAAAAGGTTGTTTAAGTAGGGTTCGTGACAGGTGTTTGATTGAGGATGCTTTTGCCATTTCTTCACATTTCCAAGCAGGAACTTCAGCTGCTCATAGATCACTTCTCACAAGCTTGTAAGGACTTCGGACTTGTCACCAGGTTTGAAAGAAGACTAATGTCCTTGCCCAGATGCTCAAGAACCAACTGTCACCACAATCGACAATTACACCCTTGAGGGTGGGTCAGGAATTTACCTACCTAGGGTCCACCATCCAGTGACAGGTCTGTCTCTCGATGCAGAAATAGGCAAATGCCCATTGGTAAAGTTGCAGCTACTCTTGCCCGGCTTAAAACGCGTGTGTGGAAAATCCGAAGCTGTCCATTAAGACCAAGGCAGCAGTTTACAACGCATCATCAGCACATTACTGTTTGGCAGGGAGACATGGACTATAAATTACTCTAGGCATGAGAAGACACTCAACAGCTTCCATCTGCGCAGTATTAGACGCATTCTGGGGGTTGTCAACTTGGAAGGACTGGTGCCAAATTCAGAGCTCCTGAATCGAATTGGACTCCCCACCATCTATAACATTTCTTAGACAAACGCAGACTCGATGGCTGGGCCATGTCAGTCGAATGGAGGATGGCGTCGACCGAAAGAGAATTCATGTATGCTGAGATCATCTGGCAAGAGAAGTTGGTAGACCCATGCTCCGCTACAAGGATATTTGTAACCGTGATATGTGTACCCTGAAGATCGAATTAGGTGCCTGGGAGAAACTGCTGACAATCGTCACTTTTGGCGGAGAACGTGAAGCAAAAACTTGAGCTTGGAGAACACAGATTCATCAGCCAGGTTGAGATAGCCAGCGAGCTAAAAGAAAGCTGCACTGATCCTTGGCTAGTCAAGCTGTGACATCCTACATATGTAGCACCTGGTGGCAGGACTGCCACTCTTGGATTGGCCTCTTCAGCCACAGACACGCGTTCACCTAACCTGTGACTCAATGTGGGCGCTTTTGCGCTTTATCCATAGTCGCTTGCGAATGACGGAGGCCACATGATGTGATGATGAATGGATAAAATGTAAAAAGGTCTGAATTAATAGTGGTCAGGTAGTCAAACCTACATGGTTCCGTTATGAAAACACCGGGGTGGCAGCTGAGCGAGTGTAAAAGCTATTGAGACACATGATGAATTGCTTACACATTTTTTTTCCGTAAACTGACCCTTCTGACACTTTTTCTGACACCTTATGAATTCGGAAACCTCAACGGAGTAAAGCTGTGCTTTATTCCATGAGGTTCTGATTCATAAGTGTGGTCAGAAAAAAGTGTGTCAGGTTACAGAAACTCCACATTTTCACAAGATCCAAAGATATTTTGAGCAATTTCCAAGGTTGGCTGTAGTGTTGGGGTAAAATTAAAGGTTACTACAAAAGAATGGCTCGATCTTGAAGAGACATGAGATTTTCCAGAAAGAAGCGCCCCCAATTTTTGCCAAACCCAGTTTTTTTGATATATTTGGAATGCTTACCCAATGTATTAGATCACAACCTGAGGAATAAGCCGAATACGCCGCTTTATGTAATAAAAGGATTTTTTAGCAAATTTCTGTCGTGCACGACAGAAATACAACGCATGGTTCCTAGGGGGACCGATTAAGGGATAGCAGCCAAGTTCAAAACAATCTGGTTGCGTTTTCTTTTGTATTGTGTTGTCATAAACCTTCGCAACGTTCTCGGTAGGTGGTATTCAACCGATCCAATTTGAGAGAAATTTGTATCCTCAAAAAAATCTCCTCCTGTCACTTTAAACATACAAGTCACTACGACGGCAGGTGTGGTGAAATTGATTGTGTGAGAATGTAATAACAAGGTGCAAGAATCCATATTATTACAGATTGATTTTTTCCCTAGCAACAATGTCATGGTGGATGGGTTCTTTCTAATATGAGACAATTATGCTCGGCATTGACTGAGATATGCTGAATTCAATTTGCAAACATGACCTGCACAGTGTGATTCAGATTTCAAGGCGGATGGCCCGATGTAAGGATATGAAGTTTTCATCTTAATAGATTGGCCTTCAATCCAAACCCAGCTTAAGTTTCGCGCCCATATTCAATCCGTTTGAGGCGAGAGCTAAAAATGTGATTTTGTAAGTCACATGATACTGTGAAAAATTAATAAAAAAAAACACATCAGAATTGTGTAAATTTCCTGTAAACCTTCAGACTGGACCAAAACACACAATCAGAATTGTGTATATTTCTCTGTAAACCCTTCAGACTGGACCAAAAAACAATCAGAGTGTGTACATTTCTCTGTAAACCCTTCAACTGGACCAAAACAAACATCAGAATTGTGTAAATTTCTCTGTAAAACCCTTTCATACTGGCCAAAACACACCTCAAATTGGTTGTAATTTCTCTGTAAACGCCTTCAGACTGGACCAAAACACACAGTCAGAATTGTGTAAAGTCTCTGTAAACTCTCATACTGGACCAAAACACACTCAGAATTGTGTAAATTTCTCTGTAAACCCTTCAGACTGACTGACCAAAACACACATCAGAATTGTGTAATTTCTCTGTAAACCCCTCAGACTGGACCAAAACACACATCAGAATTGTGTAAATTTCTCTTTAAACCCTTCAGACTGGACACACACAACATCAGAATTGTGTAAATTCCCCTGTAACCTTCATTCAGACTGTCCCACCCTCTAGCTATCATTGATAGAGGTTTGCAATTCTCGTTTGTAAATTTAACGATTATTAAATTAAAACATTCGGTCATTTGCCAGGCAGAACCCAATATTGTCAACATTCTACATTCAAGGTATGCCTCCTCGAACCAGTGGGGAAAGATTTATGGGAAAAGTCCAATTTTAGATCCGTTTTTAGAGGGCGCAGGAGGAAACTGAAGTTCTTGGAGAACACCTGAGACGAGCTAATGGATTGTCAACCAAAATCACATACGACACTGGCTCGACCATGAATTCGAACCCGAGCCTCATTGGGGTAAAGGTGACTGCCCACTACAGAACAACAAGACCACTCACACCCTCCCAGATCTTTGGCCTGAAAAAGAAGAACTATCTTTTGACTGAAAATAAGTGAAAAAGGTGGAAGTTACCAATAGGGCATCTTGGTCATTTGCAAAGCAGGATGTTGCCAGGAAGGGGGTGGGGGAGGATTCGATTTTTTTCAAGCATACCAATCAAAAGTAAGAGCTTCCGAATTCAATAACAAATCAACAAACAGATGTCCCAAGGATGGCGCGGTGCCTTCAATTTTCGAACAAATCATGTTTTTTTTCAGATACCTAATACTTGTCCACAGACTAAACTGTGTGAAATATAGACGAAGCTCAAATTGATGTCCTTTGTATAAAATTCTGGATCCTGAATTTTTGTTCTACTATAACATAAATGTTTAATGCACCAAAACGAATAATCCAATTCACCTCAAAACTTACAAAATTTAGATTTTAGACTTTAGGTGTCTATCTTTAGTTCTAGTGATTATTTTTTAATTAAGTTACACAAAACTATATTTAAAATTGGGACTTTGTATTGAGCACTATAAACAGTTAAACAGCCAAAAAGAATATATACTATGAAGGTCTAGTTTAAGTTGAAATACATTGGCTAACAAGGGCTGTCCCTAGATGGTGGGTGACTGGGTGTGGACTTTCGACATATTGAATTTTGTTGGAAAATGGTCCATTTGTTGGCAAAATGTCCATTTGGCGGTAAGAATGGTCCATTTGTTGCAAAATGTGTGCCATTTTGTCGGCAAATGTGTTGCTTGTCGGCAAATTGGTATTAATTGTAAAAAACAAAACAAAAAACAGGAATCATGGAATGAACTTTTGTTATGATTCATTTGGAATGAAAATATACTTTTCTTGGTTTGTTGTACTGTATGTGGGAGAAATGCTTGAAAAAAATTTGTCAAGGGTATTTTGTAGGACCGTCAAAATTTGAATATTTGTGCGCCATTAAAGTGCTTTTGCATTTCTGTGTTTATTGTGTTATCTACTTGATTGAGAGCCTGGCACTTGCCTCACCCATCAAGGACCGTGGGAAATAAACTTGTGGGTTTTGAGGGTATGCCAATAATGCATGTGCAAAGCCCTTTCAATACTGTGCTAATATTGATGGTTAACCACTAAAATGGAGGTTTTTTTGTTGTATTGTGGGAATGAAATTGATTTGAGGGCTCAAATTTCAGGACGGACAATGAGAAAAATACGGCATTTCATCATGATATCAAAATCGATACTACTAGGGTAAATCAGGGGGGTACCAAAGACGATTGGAACAACAGGATCAAATCTGAACTGTTGCTAATTACACTGACTTTTTACAATACAAACATGATGATACCCAAGGTTCAATTCCACACAACATTAAAGACACGATCCAGTGATTTGAAAAATATCTTGAATTTGCCAGGAATAGCTTCAAAAGTGACGGATAAGCTCTGTAGAATTCTATAAGTTACCTTTTCCAACTGAAGAATGACAGAAAGGAAGAAAACGGCAGTGTTCAAAGATTGATTCCCCATTCAAGTACATGTGTAGTAAGTGTCCAAATGGACAGTATGACTAAAATTTCCGATTCTGTCCTTATTAGGTTGCTTTGGTTCTTATCATTGCAGGTATGTTAGGATAAATGTACTTGTTCATACATGCAAACATTTTGATGATTTTTAAAATTTTCTGATATAGCAAATCACTGATAGTGCCTTTAACTTGAATGGGCGGCATGACAGGAGAGCTGTTTGATCCTTTTGTTCATAATCATTTGATTAATGCACCCGCAAACACCTGAAATAAAAGTGAGGTCTTAGAATCAATAATTGTTCGTAACATGTATTTGAAGCACCCCTAATTCGTGAAGCGGTTTAGCCTAAAGTTTGAGTCAAAAGTCAAATGCACTTGACCAATTGTTTTTAAGTTGGAACCCATGATCTTGTTGTGTTCAATGATCAATATTAACAACTTTGTCTTTCATGACTTTTTTTCGAAAACAATATTTTTGGAAATAATTAATAAAAACCGGACAATGCTCCATACAGGAAATATTAGCCTGATCAAGGAACGAACGTGACGAACTTGCTAATATTGTCACCTGTATGGATTATTGGCATTATTTCATTATTTGAACATTATGTTGAGATTGAAATCATTGCTCTAGCTTGAAGGGGCTATCCTGTCTACAGAAAGATTCAATAAAATTTGTACATTCCCTGGTGTTGGTGCACACTGGATCCAGGATCCTAATAGTTAGGTATAAAACCACAAAATACCCAGTGTGGTTAGGTGCAGTGGTTGTGCTACTCAGGAGGACAGCCTTGATTAAATGCTTTGTGGTTTTTAAAATCTTCCCTGTACAAAATGCCTATGAAATTCTTGCAAATGCAAGAAAAAGCCTGGCAGATAGAACAAGCGACTCTGTCTGAGTTGAAACTTAGGTGAACTTGATAGTGGAAGATGGAACATAGGCCGGTCAAATTGACCACTCAAAGGAGATCGCCAGCAGGCGGTGGCGGCCAGCTTCATCATAGCGCAAAAACTGCCGAACGAGTCATTGGACGAGTTGAAACAGTGAAGTCACTGTGCGCGTTTTATAAATAGATCAGTGAGTGACGAGTGGGAATTCCGTATGGAGCCGCGACCATCTAATGCCTTGCCTTAGTCGGCGGTGCATAATTGTGCTGCAAAACTATCATCAAATCGTTTGTAAAGACCGAGACATGAGGAGGGATTGCTACATGCAGGTAACGAATCATTCCACGGTGGTGCTAGGCTACCTTGTACGGGCCAGGTACATGGTCCGCAGCTATAAATAGCGGTGACCATGCGATTGAAAAGAGGTCAAAAACAAGTCTCGTTCATAACAACTGGATCCCGTTTGTTACCGTTAATTCATACAAAAAAATATACTTACAAATGGAGTGAGTCTTCAACTCCAACGGATTTGGAGTTGAAAAATATTGATATTAAACATATTTTCGACTTTAGAATATTTGTCAATTTTTGTGATTACGTGCTAAACCTATGGGAACGGCAAAAACGACGCTATCTTGGCGGCCCCCCGATCGACGAAAGGAGAGAAGGAGGCCCTCTATAATTCATATGTTATATTTCACCATCACGTTTGAGTTGGTGTTTTCAACTACTTTAACAGTGTAAGCATGTGTTTTTTATCCCCAAAATACACTTTATCAAGAAAAAAATAAGAAAACTCTGAGAAATTCAGGCTAGGGGATGCTCTCTGGAAAAAGCCAAAGCTTAGAGTATCCTCCATTCCAAAATGACCATTTATACTTAAATGAGAAACAGGAAGATGTTGCATAGAATGCCATTGTTATGGAGCGGTAAGTGACGTCTGTCAGCCTTTTGTTCTTCATAAGCTACAAAGAGCTAATCAGGCAGCCCTTCATTAACAATACCAAATGCCATTGCTATAAAATGCTACTGAGATTTGGTTATATATGTCTTCACGCAAAGCAGACTCTGGATAAAAACACAATGCCGCATAAAGAGCTATAAAGCTGGCCCATGACCGCACTATTGATATCATGAGCAAGCGAGCTAGCACTATGAGATAGCTTCATCACAATTGGATTGAGTAAATACATCACCTTGTATTTAGTATGATCATGATACCCAGGACATGCATGGTCAGCTGTTGTTAACATGTGCCCATCCAAGTGCTAAACGACTAGAGCCTTTGATAGATGAGCTGCCTTAACACATATTGATGTGGTATATGGTACATGTATGTAATAGGTTTGTTGTTGTTTTTGGCAATTCCATTTAATGTTCAGAGGCCCCAGAAAACAAAAATGCAACAATGAGGCTTCTCCTTTCCCCCCAGCACCAGAATGCCACTCATATAGATGTTTGCTAAATAATATAACGCACATCCTTGCAAAGCGGCCTTGTGGTTCTGGGGGAAAGGGTCGTATTTGGAAATTTCATTTACCCATTGAAGCTGTATTATAATTTTACATAAAACCGACTTTTAGGGAATTTATGTAAGTGGGGATTTTTTGACAACGGCAAAGTTAACTTTGAAAATGTCCTTTAAAAATGGCGGAACGGTTTCAGTCATCTGCTCTCATGAAAACTATAGAGGGCGTCCTCCATTCCTTATCCTGCGATGTCGTAGGTGCTTGATATATTGAATTCTTGCCATGGTATTGCTTTCTTTAGTTTTTGGAAGGGGAATATGTTCCACTCCTTGCATGATTTCTGCTTATAAAAATCTGTGACATTATTTGTATCGATATATGAACTAGAGCATGTAATTGTGCTAGTGAAGTCGGGTAAGTGTTTGTGGTTCTAGAGGCAATATCATCATTAAGCGGATATATCTACGCCGGTCGGCGGCGGCATGACCGGCACTTTCTCCCACCGGCCGGCACAGAGGTCATTTGGGAGGTTGCCGACCGGCACCTTTACTTCAGTGAAATGAAACATTACCACATAAATTGGCACATAAACTCAGTTTGTCCATAACTGCCCTACCTTGTTCAATAGTCTGTGTACAGACCTTGTAACTGATTACTCTATGGAAACAAACGACCGGGTACTATAGCTTAAAAAGGAGGGACCAACCAACTTGGTAACAAGGTCCTGCGAACTTCCGTCTAATATTTTCCTTTCCTCCGAAATTAGCCCGGATGTTCCATGACCATGTAGTAAATTTTTCCCGACGAGGGAAATTTCACCAGGCCAATGAGCTTGACAATTGATTGGTCATCATACATTTTAAATAGAGGCGTGGCAGATCGTTCTGCCTTTTGGACAATTTATAAGTCTGGACAAAAACCTCTAGACAGGTGAACACACCACTCGGTGATGCAAGCACGTGTACGCCAGACAATAGGGCGGCAAGCATGGTCTCATA
>JAMKCH010023915.1:0-36304 GCA_023653785.1 Ophioderma brevispina
ACGAGCCGAAAGTTGATGCAGTTTTGAATTCGCTGGTTGCTGTTAGGGTTGGCATGTCCTACCCCCGCCCCCCCCCCCCGACACAACGTATACCCGACGTATAGACCAGTTTAACGTCCTACGTACTTTTCTTTGTTGCCTGCCGAATCCAGTCTTCCTGCGAAACGTTGGCCCATAGTATTAAAACTCTAACGGATACAATTGCCCAGTGTGTAACAGTCAGACCGCCCTATTTCAAGATACCAGCCCTAACCTGTTTACAAACATTGCTTTTAACTGGTCTAATTGACAGTACCCTTGCTCATGTGGAACCACGTAACTTTTTATCAAGTTTCCTTTCCAAGACGCTGATTGTCATAGTTGATTGCATGTTTTTATGAAGTTAACGTATCTAATTTGTTTATGTGTGTGACTTTTTTTTTAAATTGAAACTTCATGTTTTCGAACAGTTATGACAGAAAAATGACGTATATTTTGCAATCGTGAGTCTTTAACACCATAGAACTATATACAATTGTTACTGTGTAATTATATAGAGTGCTATTTTCCGTATTGCCGTACGTGTTGTCACACGGGAATGGCCAAATAATCCGACCTCCCCCCCCCCCGTTCTCTTAAAGGAATATACCAACTGGCCGTCTAAGGCAAGCACCCTCTGCAGCTCTGATAAGCTTTGGGCGTAAAATAGCCACTGACCTCTATCATTCCAAGTAAAAATTATTTCTCAAACGAAGAAACGCAATATTATACTATTCCTAATGTTCTACATTGATATTTATAGGCCCTGTGGGAAAGCAGATATAGCCCGGCGGACCACAGTCCGGCTCCATAGAACGATACGCAATAAGCGTGAAACTAATGCGAGTGAAGAGCAACTGAATCGATTGCCCTATTGTTCACCAGTGTTCCCGGACTATGATACGACTGCGCCGGACGATATTACTTCTACACAATCCGTTGTGAAAGTCCACCATAGTCCGGGCCTCTGTAGACGTATAACAGAATAAAGCGCTAACCACAACTAAGGTGTCCGTAAAGACAACTGAATTGAAGTGCCATATCCTTGCCGTTGTAGCCGGACTTTGAGTAATCTATAATATTTTATTAATATTGTGGGGTAGTAGCATCGACCAAATTATGCTACAGCCAGGGGGGGTGTGCCCTCCCTTCCCCCTTCCCCTTCCACCCTCCCTTTCCACCTCCTCTCTTCACTCTCTTCACCCATTCCCCATCCTCTTCGCCCTCCCCTCCCTCCCTTAACCTCCCTCCCACCCTCTCTTAACCCTCCCCCTCCCTCCCTTAACCCCTCCTCCTTACCCAACCCCTCCCGTTCGACTCTCTCCTTACCCAACCCTCCCTCCCTTAACCCCCCCTCTCTTCTTCTCTTCCCCTCCCTCCTTACACCACCAACCCAACCCTCCCTCCAACCCTTACCAACCCTCCTCCCTCCCTTAACCACCCTACCCTCCCTCCCTTAACCACCCTCCCTCCCTTAACCAACCCTCCTTCCCTTCCTCCCTCCCTTAATCTTAACCAACCATCCTCCCTCCCTTAACCAACCCATCGCCTCCCTCCACCAACCCTCCTCCCTCCCTTAACCACCCTCCCTCCCTCCATCGCTCCCTTCACCAACCCCCCCCTCCCTCCCACTCCTTCCCTCTCCCTTCCTCCTTCCCTCCGCATGTCCCCCTTCCTTAGTTAATACGCATTATCTCATAACATGCTTCTGCTATTTATTTACACATTTATTTATGTTATTATTTCACATTCCTCAGATTGTTTCATTACTTCTTTCTGAAATTTCTCATGATTTTGTTCATTAATGATCTGTTTTTGATAAATGAACAAAATTCATTTGAGTGAAAAAAAACCTCTTTATTTTCCCCTTATTTTTAGTAAGGTCCATAGAAATCCAAATTTGACGTACAAGTAAGTGTCATCGAGTTTGCAGTGACGACGACTTTTTGCCCTCTATGTGCAGGACAAAATGTTTCACTTTTCGATCGCCGCCCGCCATCCATGTATAGGCCCTAAAGTCGTGTCGAGAACTCATCAACAAGTTTTCAGTAGCTATGGAATTGTTGAGACGTGTCATAAACAAGATATTTCCGCGCCGGTATTCATATACAACTTTCCCATTTCCATGATAACACTGCCCAGGGCCGGGATCGACTTGCGCATTCATATGCGTACAGTCATTCATCATTCAAACATCGTTCAAACAATCATTCAAACAATTAAACAAACATCTACCAAACAATCATTCAAACATCATTCGACAGTGTAGTGTCGCTCGTACACGTTTAGCTCTACACCTACTACGAGCTACGTGAGTCGAGGTAAGAGCGTTGTGAATTCGCTGTACGAGCTACGAACATTGGAATTCTGCGCTACAAGCATTCGAATTCTGCGCTACAAGCATTCGAATTCTGCTGTACGAGCTGCGAACATTTGAATTCTGCGCTAAACGAGCAGTCGAATTTGCGCTACGAGCAATTGAATTCTGCTATACGAGCAACAAGCATTTGAATTCTGCTATAGATACGACGGGGCTTTGGAATTCTGCGCTACGAACAATTGAATTCTGCTACGGCCTGATCGAGACCTACCTGCACGGTTCGACCTTTGAATTCAATGACCCTGATAGGCCCTCAAGTTTTACACAGGCAACAGGCTAATGTAAACATCTTGTTGCTTTAACGCTTACCGTCATTTATACAACTCTGGTACATTTAGACTATTGATAGCTTGGCTTCAAATTTTAACATTAGCATTTTTCGCTGGCTTCCTATAACTAAGCTAAAATGACATCTAGTTTATGCATTCATAAAGGAATACGAGAGTTGCAATGCGCGGAGAGAAGCCTGCACGCACCTGTGCATGTAGGCGCCATGGGTGCATATTTCGAGGCCTATGCAGCCTTTGTAGAGTAGTTTGTGAGATGCATTGTGATTTGGACTCGATACACTTTTTTTTGTCGCCTCCTAAAGGCAGGAATACACCAAGGAATTACTTTGTCCCCTGTAATCTGTTGTTGATGCCTGTTGTGAAAAAGGGTTAACATTACTATAAACATATACATACTTCGATGGTTTAAACCAACTTCAGTTAAAGATACAAAAACGGGATCCACATTTGCTGATGAGGTCAGAGGTCACATAAATTAAGTCCAAAGGCACATACAAGTTCAAGGTCACGTGAGGTTGCGTTGTAAGGTGAGCTGAATATAAGGTTGACCTAATTGAAGGGTCCAAGTGGAACCAGCTTGAACCATAGGTGCACATCGGATGCCTCATATGTTAATGAGGTCAAGGGTCACGTCCCAGGGTCAAAGGTCATGTGAGGTAAGATTTTTTGGGGGGTGGCTGAGAATGTAGGATTGACCAGATTGGAGAGTTGAAGTTCACCATTCTTTTTTCCTTTCCCGGTTGGCGCCAGGCTTGAATATAGGTGCAACATGGGGCCCTTCATGTGTGAATGAGGTCGGGGTCACATGCCAGGCCAAAGTCCAACTGATACCTATATATTGACCTAAATTGGAAAGTTGAAGTTCGGTTGGAGCCAGGCTTGAATCATAGTGCAATGTTGGGGGCCCTCATTTGTTAATGAGGTCAAAGGACACATGCTGAGGTCGAAGGTCAAATGAGACTTATTATTACAAACTACGAATGCTGGCGACACATGCAATCCGAGGACGATGCTATTTTTTATTTTTTTTTTGCGTGTGTGATGTAATACTGTAGTGTTTTATGCCTAGCTCTAATCCACTCCTATATGTAAAGCCTGTAGCATTAATGGTGTCTGGAAACTGGGGGACGGGCAGTTAGGAAGCATGAGTCATATATTACGTTTTCCTACACTGTATTTGTTTATTGCTGTTTGGGGTATAATTGCTCCCCATTGGCTTAAGCTGATGGGGGTTTTTTCCTAGTTGGGTTGTTTTGGGTCATGGTCTGTGAATACGCGGTCTTGGCTTCATTTTGTGAGAGGAATTGGGTGCATGGAGATGTAATGAAGGACAGTGTATGATTGGAGTCACTCCTTGACTGATAGTCCTTTCAGTTCCGGATAACCTTGGTTTTTAGAGTACTGCCTACAATCTATAATTGCATGTTTGGAATTGTTAAACTAGATTTTTTTCTGCCATTGTATGTGTGGTTTGTGGTTTTGTGTAGTATTGTGTGTGTGTTAGTTTGCTATTATTGTTATTAATAAATAGTCAGCCCTGTTGGGTCCTGAAAAGACAAAAAAAAAAAAAGTGGTGAGTGTGAGCCCCGCCGGCCAACGTGTTGGTCCTGGGCAAGACACTTTATCTCGCTTGCCTTCCATCTCACCCAGGTGTAAATGGGGAGCTGTTAGGGGTAATATAGTACCGTGCGCCGTTGTAATGGCTGGCCGAATTTTCATATGTGAAAAATTTGATTATATTAGATAAAGCGGGAATAAATGTAAAGCGTTTTGAGACTAAATGTATAAAGCGCTATATAAATGCTTGCAATTTATTTTTGTTTTGTTTCCTCAACGTACCTATGGTTGTCAGTTCTTCTCGACGTCAGGATTTGTACGGGGGACCACTATCAAACGTCACTGAAGACAAAAAAGGTTCTTGGTCTGTGGCTTGAAAGCAACCTTATTGGGATATCCAGACGGATAATATGCTAAAGAAGCCAATTGCAGGTTGTTTATACTACTGACCTTGAAAAGATTCGGCATCACCATAGATGAGCTTAGGGTTGTTTATATTGGGTATATCAAACCACTTCTGGAGTACGCTGATCAACACACTAGTAGTTCAGCTAAGCATTCCAAGGATATTAAAACCATCAAAAAGAAACGATGGAGGAAAATGCTTGGGTGTCACTTCTTGTGCCACTTGTGCAGCGTTCGAAATAGCGGCAATCCGGTCCGCCTACAACGGGTGAGGAAGACGGCACTCGAATAGTGACCTCTTCGGAAACATTAGTTTTCAACGCTGTATTCCTTGTCGTCTATGGGGCCCGGGTATTGCTCCGGGTAGGACCTATCTCCTTTCACCGGTCATCCGACATTTACCAAACTATGTAGATTCATCCAAAGGATCTTACAAAAGTGACAAAGATCGTTCCACTGGTCAAGATAGGAGGTTCTCAGTCGAAACCGAAATGAATGGAGCTTAGTAAGTCTATGGAGCTCACACAAAACAAGGAAAAGAGATTAATTTCTAGTTACGTTTCAATTCACATTGCCGAAATCACGGGTGGTTATTTAGCATGCTATCAATGGACTAATACCACGACACTCGTCTTATCCGCTTATCTCAATAACCATGATAACTCGTGGAAATAAGAACGGTAAATCATCATTTTGTCCGATCACCCCCGCCCATCCCAGCATAAAAGATCGTTTTTCGATGAATCTACTATAGCGCCGGACGACCCGTTTTAACCTGCTGGTAATCTGACAGACGACCACATTCTGACATCCAAAAATCCTGGGGGAAATTTTAAACATGGCGTATAAAGAGCGTGCGTAATTAATTGTATCTGCCATTACCTGCCCATGTATCGTGTAAAAGGGGCCAAAGTTCATTTGGACATATTTTACTCAACAAGATCCGCAAGATATAGAGGCCAACAGATAAAACAATAACAGCAAAAAAAAAAAAAAATCATCTATGTTGCAACTTAAGTATGAAGTTGTAATTTTAAGCATTGTATTTCTGATTCTTGCAACATGACTGCAAAAATTGTTAGTCTATTGTTTTTCTAAGGATGACGTGCAACGTGAAATACGGTGTATGAAATCGCGCAATTCGTCATAATATGGTTGCTCTGAGACAAACTCTGTAACTATTAAAGTGCAATTTTCAGCAAATACTGTAGAAAGGATTACAAAGTAATATTATTTGGATGCAATTTGGAAATACGGCAAAATACTGTACTATAATGAATACCATTATGAATTATCAGTTATACGAATACTAAAATTTACAGGAAAAGAGTAAATGTAAAAGTTTAGAGGAGCAATTCTGCTAAAATAAAAATCCGTAAAAGTACAAAACCACATTTTACACTTTGATGTAATATATTTTAAAAAGACTAAATTTTAAGAGTATATGTATCGTAAAATGTGTTTGATATTTGGGGACAGGCGTACTAAGTTAGGGGGTTCGTCAGTGCTTATAATGTATACATTCTCTACACATTCACAATCTCTCATAATATACTCCTGCATCAAAATAAATGTTTAATTATTTTGATTTAAGGATTATTTTTAGAGTTGGCAGAATTTGTTGGCAGAATAGCTACCAGTAAAATACTGCAAATTTGACATTTTTTTAAAAGTGCAGTCATTAGCTGATGGGGGCAGTCTGATCTGAATCTAGGTGGGCTACAGGTGCATGCCAGTTTCAATGCCACCGTGGTATAGTATTCGGTGTGTGAAGGCAAATCCACCCCAATGATGACGTGTACTGAACAGGAATTTTGCAGAGGAATTTTAAAATTTATCTACCTTAAAATGGTCGTACTACAATTAAAAAAAATAAAAAAGAAAAATGTTGTTGTTGATGAATTAGAAGAATGTACAAGTTTGCGCCTGGTAAAAGCATGACAGACATGTATCGAAAGAAACAAAGAATTTTCGCAGATGCTTTATGTACCAATTTGGTTATTAATCACGAAATTCTCCCCGATCGGGGACACTGTGTGAAATATTTATATGAGTTTAAGACTGGCGCTTTCAAACTTAAGCGTATTCAGTGATGGAGAATGTTCCAAAACAGAAGTTTTGGGGTGGGAGGCAGGCAAATTGCCCCAAAATTAAAAAAAAGTCTTTGGGTGAAAATTTTGCAACATTTTCTAAAAAGTAGATGCATTTGGGTGAAAGATTTCAAAATTGTCAAAAAAATGTGGGTGGTGGTAGTAAAAAAAAATTTTTGGGTCATTGGGTATCAAAGGGGTACTAACGGCTTGCTTCACATACGCGTCACCTTCGAAATAGGACGCCCCCTTTCACCCCTGGGATATGTTTGAGAGAGTATGGGTGCTGATCCTCTCGGTTTCCTTAAAAAAGGCACACAGTGACATGGGCAGCATTGTCGTTCTGAGGGGCGCAAAAGTCTACCCAGTGAAGTGAAAATTCGTCCCCAGGGCAGCGTCCAAAAACGTCTGATTTTGCATGATTTTTACCACGATTTACCGATTTTACCTCATTTATTTCCAAAGGCGGCACTCTTCCTCTATTGCCCCCTATTAACTATATCATCACTGAGTGGCCCTTTTCCTCCGACTCCAGCTACGCCACTGAGGCGGTCTTTTGGAATGCGAATTCCATGGCTGATTTTGCATGATTTTGTACGACGATTTACCGATTTTCCCTCATTTATTTCCAAAGAGGCCACTCTTCCCCATTCCCCATATAGCTATATCATCACCGAGTGGATGAATAGCTGGACCCTTAGCACCGATCCCAGCTACGCCACTGAGTGCGGTTTTTGGTAATGCGAATTCCCCCTCTGGCTGGCCATTGGTAGTAGATGATCACCTGAATTCAAGCTTAAGTTGGGATACATCTTGACAGCTATGACGTAAATGTTGACTCAGAGATTTCAAAATATATTTTGGCGTGTTTTTAAATTAAAAATAGCACTAGAACAAAAGTAACCATTCTCACACCCCAAAAGAAAATCCTGCGTACGACCCTGCTTTCAAGTTAGCTTCTCAAAATAGATGTCAATTTACTGATTTTGATTCTCATCTTTGACCTCCTCCAGTAGCTGTGGTGTGCCCCAGGATACATTCTGGGTCCTCGCCCTTTTTTCTCAGTGTCTGACATTCCGTGTTTCTTCCAAAACACCACTACATTTTGAACTGATGATACACACATTTTCTTTAACATTACAATCATTTAAAACATCAAACTCCGAAGTACTAAAATGTAAACTAATTGGTTAAAGGCCATAAATATCACTAATCTTTCCTAAAACATAATGATATCCACTTTCTTAAAGAGTAACATTAAAGAAACCACCTATTAGACCCTAAGCGAGAAAGTAGTGTCCGGTGGCCACCATTGTGAAAAATGGCGGGAAACCGGAATCCTCCCAAACGGTTCCCATGTGAATATTTATATCGTTTCAAAACGTCTCCTTAAAAAATGATACCATTCGCGGAGGATGGGGGGGGGGGGGTTGCACGGGGGGCTATTCTCGCTCAAGGTCTATATCCCATTACCCATCGTGTAAGACACAACACTATTCACCAGTGACACACTAAAATTTCTCGACGTATTACTTGATAAAAATTAGCTGGAAAGACCATATCATTAGAATTAGAAATCAAATTCTAAAAACCAATTAATCATAGAAAACTTTTCCTTATATAACAACAAGAATTCTCCCAATCATATCTTTAGCAAACATAGCATGAACAAGTACCGAATAACAATCTAATCATTCGCCATGGGACTCTCCCAAACTCTAACCAATCAGATCATTCTTTAAATTCAGGAAAAAATAAAGCGCTCCGGATTATCAACAACTCAAATTATTTGTCTCACACCAAGTAAATATTTAAATAGACCCAGTCAAACATTTGAAAAAATAGTGCGCCTCTATAGATTTGTCAAAATTGATATTTTTTCAAGGTTGTGAAGCTTTTATATACATAGCCCTCACCTGAAGTCTGAAGCCCAAAGGGGTAAACAGAACGATTTTATAATTAAGTCTTAAACAGCTATTATGATTAACATATTACTGAATTATGTAGACTCAGCGAATACTCGAGCTTTTCAAATCGATCAGTCTGTTTGTTACTATACGGCTTTGATTGGTGTGATCTGCGTATGCGTATCGCGCGACGCGTACTCGCTGTAGCAGTGTTACATGGTCTCATTATCATACCGATAGAAAAGGGTTGTCAAAAGGTTTGCCATTCGCTTACGTACAAAGCAATGCTAGCTCAGATGATTAAATAAGGTGATGATGGCAAGGTATGTAGTAGCGAGAGCTAGTGATATTTCTATTGTGATTGGCTTGGGAAATCCTGCCAAATTCATTTCAATGAAAAACAACAAAACAAATTGTTAGGAAAAAAGAACGGTTGCTGTAAATGAAAAGTCAAATGAAACTTTGTTAATTAGTAAATGGTTGTTGTTCAATAAGGCAAAAAAAAAAGTGTATTGGAGTAACGGGCCAGTGCAAAATAGGGTAGGGCGGGCAGAATTTTTTTTTTTTTTGAATAATGATTACACATCAAATTCATTCACCATAGTCATGTAATGGTATGATATTGATACTTTTTATTCTTATTATTGAAAGCTTTAGAAAGTGCCAAATTTACACCGAACACAAAAAAACACACAAAAAATAGAAAATCGGGTTTAAAATCAGGGTTAAAAAACAACTTGAAAAATAAGATAGGGTAGGTATACTTTTGTACTGGGCTTGATTTTCAAAATTAGGGTAGGGCGGGTTATCCAATACAACAATTTTTTTGGGCCTAATGGTAGGAATTTTACCAGGGTCTTTCAGTAACGTTAAAATTTGATGACATGGGCCCTGGTATAGGCCTTGTAATAAAACAAATAATATTAATTCATGTTGATTGTCAGATAAATGGCAGCATTTATAGGAAATTGATAAGATGACTGGAAATTAAGTAATTGGTTATGTGCAAATGCTCGAGACTACAAAAATAATTACTTGAAATTTCCTTAGCAAAGTGGTATATATATTTAATTAGCTTTTATCTTCGAGTTTATAAATACGAAGTTGTATTTTGTTGCAATGCGGCTTTCCGTTGCAGTAATTGATGTATACTTAGGTCCTGTCTATACAAACTTTACAAGTTTAAAGAGCGCTGGCTCATTTTGAAAAAAAAATGTTGCCCTCATTTGTTTTTCGCCCCATATTTGGCATGGTGCAATGCTTGGCGCGCACCTGAATGAGTAAAGACATATCAGTGATCCGCCCGAAAGAGTTAAACATATTCGAAATTTGCTGAGTAGGATAAGACTCTGCAGAATTCGTTTTAGTTAATTTTTCAAGCTGAAAACATGGCAGAAACGGGAAGAACGGCAGTGTGGAAATATATGATCTCCATATAAATTGACGGTTGTATTAAGTGGCCGAACGGATAGAAAGACTTAAAAGTGAAAAGAGAAAGGTAGTGCTGCAGAGGAGGAATGGTATGGAAGCTAAGGGAGAAGAGACAATAATTAATTTGGAGACGAGAGATGGAGAGCTTTCGAGATGATGCGTCAGATTTGGGGGGGTTTTTTTTTTTGTGCTATAAAGAAGGGGTGTTACAGGCATGTGATGAAGTTTGTGTGAAAAGGAAAGTAAGGGGGAAGCAAGGAATACAAGTGGGGAATGAAGAGGTGAAGGGGCGATAGCGAGAAGGAATGATGCATTAGGAAATGGTTAAAAATGGTATGGAAGAAAATAGGGCGAGGTATACGAGATGACGAAGCGAGCAAAAGAAATTGGTTGCGAGGAATATGAAAGAAAGAGGCTGAGAAGGGGCTGGGTAAGCTGAGAGAGAATTCAAATAAGGTGTTCAAGATAGTGAAGGCAATGAAAAAGATGGAAGAGATGGTTGAAGGGGAAGAGGTATGAGGGGAAGTGATGCAAAGTTGAATTTCAGTGAGTGAGATAGAGGTAGAGTTTGGAAAGAGCATATGGATAGAATCTTGAATGAGGAGAATGTGTGGGATCAGAAGATGAGCTGATGTGGTGTAAGGAAGAGTTGAAAGGATAGCATAAGAGGTGGTGAAGGCAATAGAGAAATGAAAACAGGAAAGGTGCTGGGCCCTTTGAAGTGAGTGTTGAGCTGATTATTGCGAGTGGAGAGTTAGGGATTGGTGTCATGATGGAGTTGTGTCAGCGAGTGTTAGATGGAAGAGGAATGCAGAACGACTGGGCGGTAAGTGTAGTGGTTCCAATTTGTAAAGGGAAAGGGGGTGCAATACGTTGTGGTGCGTAAGGGGGTGTGAAGTTATTGGAGCACTTATTGTTCACTTTGCAAGACGTTGCAAGATGAATATCGAGCGAAAGGGAAGAAACTGTGTTTGTGTTTTGTGGATTTGGAGAAGGCATTCTCAAGGAAAGTGATAGACTGGGCGATGAGGAGGAGAGGTATACCAGAGGCAATGGCAAAAGACTAGAGTTAGAGTGGGGTGTGAGCTGTCTGTGGAGTTTTGATTGATTCATGGGAGATGTACAAAGATGAAGAGGGTGACTCCAGGTTTGACAAGAGAATTTGTATGTAGAAAATGTGACGAAGGAGCTGGAGGGATGGTGGAACAGGTGGAAAAGTTGCGTGATGAGGTGGAATCGGTGAATGAGTCCTCGTCCCTGGGAGACAGTGTAAATGTAAATGGTGAATGCGAAGCAGCTGTGACAGCTAGAGTAAGGTTTGGGTGGGTGAAGTTTAGGGAATGTGGAGAGTTGCTGTTGGGTGAAGTATAGGGAATGTGAAGAGTTGCTTTCATTTAAAGATGAAAGGAATGGTGTATAGATTTGCGTGAGATCGATAATGCTGTACGGAGTGAGACATGGTGTCTGAGCGAAAATTACATGGTGATTTTGTGAAGGACTGAGGGAGCGATGGTGAGATATGTATGGTGTGAAGTTGATGGATAGGAAGAAGACTGAAAATTTGATGCAGATGTTGAGTTTGGAAGAAGCGATGGACCGGTTAGCGAAGGCGAATGGTGTACGTTGGTATGAGCACGTCAAGTTCGGGGTGTGTGGTTCGGACATGGAATAAACAAGTGGAGGTGGTGAGCAAGATGGCTGGTTTGAGGATGGAGGATGCACTGAAACGGGTAAAGTGGAGGGGAAGGGGCAAGGGCGATTGCAGCGAGTGTGAAGTAAATCTGGTCACCCTCGTTCACGAGTCCAAATCAACACCTTTATGTCTAAATGGAGTGATTTTGTAATAAACCCACGCCGGAGGGGTTTTATTAAGAAAACCTAGGTTCACATTGTTAAAACCACAAGAAAATACACATTAGAGTTGATTCCCTGTGAATGCATGCTGTTTGACCTGTCCGTCATCTTATTGGTTATAGAATCAATGAGCATGAGTCCATGATGTTTATGTAGTAAGTAACTAATACATTTGTTGGTGAAAATTGTTATTCCGCAAGTCTTTCTTTACTCTGTGTAATTATACCATACGGATCTGAGTTTTTCTAAAATAATTTCATTTTCACTTGACAAGGACTTTATTTCATTGTGATGTTGGCCTCTCAATAGTAAAAAAGGGAGTAGACTGTTGTAAACCATTAATGACATATTAATTAATGGTGGGCTATAGAAGGTCAATCAATGTTCAGGACCATTTGATGACTTTAATCACCCTGATTCCACTTTCGAAGAAAAAATTAAAATATTCAAGTGCAAAAACCAGGGTGCTCCATCTAAAAATCCAAAATAGACGCCAAATTGTCAAAAATATTTTTGGACCATAACTCAATTATTTTCATTTCAATTTTGCTTAATTTTGGTGACAATAACCATGTTTTGGGGTATTACGCAGCATTCTATGCAAATTTCATCTTACCATAGGCTTTCGTTTTCTTGAAAATGCAGTTTTTGCTTGAAATTGAGCTCTGACGGCGCTTTCCCATAAAATGCGCATGCTAGTGAAAATGGTGATTTTAACATTCAAAAAGTTGAAGAGAATATTATTATGAACAATAGCTGGAAATGGTGTTTGCGGTTTTAAAACTGTATGCTTTTTAGAGGGGGTTGGCCCGATTTAAGGATATGAAGTTTTCATCTTGATAGATTGGCCTTCACTCCAAAACCCCATCTGTATAATTTCGCACCGATATTTAAATCCGTTTTGATGCGAGAGCTAAAAACATGATTTTGTAAGCCCCATAGAGTACTGTGTAAAATGAATATTGGTCGACCAAAATGGGGCACATTTTCGCTCATAACTTCCAAAACCAAATATTCTTTGGCTCTAAGATTTCACAGTGTAAATGAGAAACATAGTAGCTTTCTTCTGATATCAAAATGTTGACCACTTCCGGTAAAATCTAGGGCTTCTGGGGACGAGGCTATTAGCGATCGGACCATGGACCTTTATAATGTCATAAAAATGCTCTTCATTGAAACCTACACATAAGAAAGTTCGTTAACCCCTGTATATTCCAATGAGAGTGTTTCCATCAAATCACAGGAAAATGGTACGTGTTACCCAGCTCTAATCTTCAGAATATGATGAAACAATAATTCTTCTGATGACCCACCAGTAAAAATTTAAAACTTTTGATGTGTACTTTTTAAGAAAGCGCACTCGCAGTCCAATTATAAGCTAAAACTGCTATATCAAGAAAACGAAAAGTCGTGATGAGATGGAATTCGCATGGCCAAAAATATGGGAAATTTTGGTTATTTGCATTTTCACCTTCCAAAGAACAACACATTTTTCGTGGTATATAATTTTAAATCAGGGGGTGTATTTCCTCAATACACTAGTGAAATGATATAAATAGCGTGGTCGTGGGCCATACTTTATCATTAAGAATGAGGTCATTGTCTTGTATTGGGTACCTTTACAAAGGACTGCTTCTAGTAGCCTCTTTGTGGCTTGGGAAAGACAAATGACCTATCTAGGCATCACTTACATGCTCCATAACAAAAGCAGCTATGCAATATTTATTTCTTTATTTATTCATTTGGCAGACACATCGATATACAATACAAACATCTTCCTGTTTCCTCAATTAGGTCTTAAATGGTGATTAAAATGGAGGCATGCTCTAAGGTTTATTTTTTATTTTATTTTTTTTTAGGTAGCATGCCCCTGAAGGTTCTCGTACTTTCTCGTTTTCTCGATACAAGTGACACACCTTGCGTATATGATAACATAGTTGTAAAACACCAACTCAAAATTGATGGTGAAATTTAACTCTGATGATTATAGAGCGCCTCTTTCTCTCTTATCCGGCGATGTCCTTTTAACACACTTTAACTAAGAATATCTCCTAAATTCGTTGATATCTTGGTTAGTTTGTTCTCGGTCACTTTTCCCCCCTCACTTTTCTCACAGAAAAAAATAAAATCCTGGCCCCAGTCCTGCTGAGTCGAGCTGCAGCTGTGTCATTGGTGCAGTTTTCAGCAAGTTGAAGAGGCGATATGTGAATATAGCAACACAATGTGTAAAAACAATAATCCCAGCGCACGACTGTTTGATCCTATTGAGTTACATAGTTTTGTATTACCCAATTTCAAAACTGAGGGCAGTATTCAAAATTACCATATATGGATATAAAATTGACGCCATCCACTACTAAAAAATATCGATCGATTGGATGATCCGCCGCGTGTAACTTAAGCAATTAATTCATTATAGTGATGCGCCGATAGTTTGAGTGAATCTCGATATTTTGGCGATATTTCGATATATGTGGTGAATACTGAATTATTTCGTGTTCCTACTTTGGAAAGGGCATTCATATTACCTGTAATCTTTACCTCTTTGGTATAAGATAATTATATGTACAACAACGGTGTCCGAATAGACACTTGGCGCCAAAATGTATGTGAATTTCGTCTGAATTAGTTGAAATAGCCGGTCATGTTGTAAATTGAGTCTAAGTGGCTACTTTTTTTACTACCGGGTATATACTTGAATTAGCCTTGAGATGTTCCGTATTATTCAGAAGGATAGTGGGAATGAAGTGGAGTAACATAAACACCAAGACATGTCGTCTTCATACACTTTGGGCGCCAAAATGGGAGAATTTAGTCTAAATGATAAAAAATGAGATAAAATAGTTTGAAATGCTATGCACTTTAGTCAAATTTGGCTATATTTTAACTTATATATGCCTATATAAGCTACAAACGGAAATCAATTTAATGGCAAAAATGTTGTCTGCTTAGATTTTTGGCACCAAAATATGTGAACATGCTACACATTCTAGTCAAATTTATATACCTATATAACAATGATAAATCATCCGTAACTATCCTGGGAACTGATTGGGTAATGTAAATGACATCCATGAAAGTGCGGCTGGCGTATACATTGTATAGTCAAACAAATCAAACTATCGTCTGCTGGCTTTGTTTTATGCCACAGTCGCCCATTGTGGCTTAAGAAAGGGTTCGGTTGAGAGATAATGTTGGTACTATAGTCGATCCAACCTCATATTTCCCCCCATACCATTTGCCTGGAGGTATAAGCTCTGATGTATGAGGGGCAATAATAAAGCTTCACAACAAATCATTGATTTTGAAAATCGTCTTAGAGGATTAAATGAGAGTAGCATAATGATCACTCCCAGCCCAGTGCGGGATTTAAAGAAGGGCATGCTATCAATATTTTTCCTTGCGTTATGCAGGTGCATTTGAATGTCCAAATGTACACCAAATAAATTTAGGTAGACATGTACAGAGTATGTACAAGAAACTGTAGGCGATTTAATTAATTTACACGTAGTATACGTACAACAAAAGTTAAATTGACATTTGGCCACATGAATCATATTGAATATCAATTGAAAGAAAGCATGAAGAACGCAAAGAATTTTATTATTGCAATACATAGTAAAGTGAAAGCCTTGTGAACACCAGTTTCACTTCTACAAGTATAGCCATGGCACCCAAAACATGTTCTCGTCAAACTGAAACATTGCTTTGAAAGAGAAAAATCTGAGGGTTCAGCCATCATGCTTGAAAACGTAAATGAACGATTGGACATGGCTACTGGAATATGTCGCAAGACAATAACCAGGCTGTTGAAGCCGAAGAAAGCAAGTGCACCAAAATGTGCCGCCAATAAAGTCCACATCGACGACTTTGATCGACAGGCGATCATTAGGAAAATTCACTAGTTTTATCAACGGGATGAATTCCCAACCCTGGATGAATTATTAGCATTGGTGTGTAAAGACCTCAATTTCACTGGTGGACGGATAACATTGTGGAAGTTTCTCAAGACTATGGGTTTTAAGTTTAAGAAGCAAAATGGAAGGACATTTCTGATTGAAAAGCCACAAATCTTGTTTCTCAGGAAAATGAGATATATATGGGAAGGGCGGTATTGCCACCCCTCCTGGAAAAGGCCAGCGCTTAATCATCGTCCATGCCGGAAGTTGTGATGGATTCGTACCACACGCTGATTTAAACTTTGTTTCAAAAAAACAGTGGTGACTACCACGATGAGATGAACGGGAAACATTTTGAAGAATGACTGGAGAACAAGGTTTTCCCGAACATCCCAGAAAATTCAACAATAATAATGGATAACGCCAGTTATCATAGCGTTAAAGAAGACAAATACCAAATATGAACAGTACGAAGGCAGATATGCAGAGTTGGCTTTTCCCAAAAAATGTCAAATTTTCGACAAATGCAAAGAAAAAGGATCTTAACAATCTCATTCAAATACATAAGCCAACTACAATAAGGAACAGAATAGATGATATGGCCAAAGCATATGGCCATGAAATAGTTCGTCTTCCTCCTTATCACCCGAATCTTAACCCAATATAACTCATTTGGTCACAAATAAAAGCTTATGTTGCCAAACATAACAAGGAATTTAAACTAAAATCTGTTCAAAAACTGTTCGAGGAAGCTCTACAAAAAGTCACCGAAATAGATTGGGAAAATGCAATAAAACATGTTATTGGGATAGAAGACTCCTACTGGAGCAAGGAGAATATTGTGATATTGACATAAATCAAATCCAAATCAAGCTGAAGGAGGACAGTGACAGTGATTCGGAATCAGACGATGATGACTGAATGTAAGTGAATTTTTAACTCATAATATACGATATACTATAGGCCTATGCATCATGTTTTTATTTCATGAAAAGTTTGCAAATGTACGACAAACATTACTTTTTGTGCTCAGTCCTAATTTTTACTTGGACGCGGAGTCAAATCCTATTGTGTTCGGCTTATCATTACACTACCGATTACACCTGAAGTGATTCACCCTATTCTATACAATTGTCTCAGCCCAAAACTATAGAGGGACGGGCATATGAGGTTGGATCGACTATAGCAATTTATTAGTAGGCCTATTCTACGGCCCCATGCATGAAAAAAAAAAACACAAAATATGACCCTGAGCTGTTTACTCAACATATTTTCTACTTTCTATGCTGAAAAAGTGACATCATTTGGTGAAGAAATGAGGTAGATATGAAAGATTTTCAATGCAGATCCAGAAAGATAGAAATTAGCTATTTCACACAGTATTTAGTATATGGACAAGCATTATGTATAAGTTTGAAAATTGAGGGCGCCCTCCTGGGGAAATCTCTGAGTCAGCCTTTAAGCTTAGTTTGATTTGAAACAGGCATTTCAAACATTGCCTTTTATTTTTCTTTTGCAATATGCAAAGAAAAATGACTCTATTTGATACTGATGAATGTAAGGCTTACATCGCGTTGTTTGTTTGTTTTCCTGCATATTTGCCTTGTTTATTTGTTTACCTATGCGTCAATGTTTTCAGCTTATTTACTTAACACCGCAATGAATATGGAAATGAAATCGTTGTTAGTAAATTGATAATTTCTTTACTTTAGACCATTTAATACGGTAAAGTGCCACTTTTTCTGGTGACATCATTTTTGAAAAGAAAGGAGTATGTGTTGATGCCAAAGGCGTTTTTGAAAAGCAACGACTTTTGCCAAATGTTTCCTCTCATCATAACTTTTTAAAATTTTCCAATCATGCAGTTTTAAGTGAAGTTATTGCAAAGAAATGTCCTTGGATTTTAGGGAGAACCGTGCAGATTGAACATCCGATTTGCATATTGTCTACAACCATTCTACCTCTATGTGATATTAAAGTAAAGTGACCTTCTTCATCTCCCTGTATGTCATTTATACAGCATTTTGTCTGGCCTCCGTGGCAACGCATGTGTGCATTCTAAAGGAGAGAGAAGATCCATCAGATGGGCGGATTCGATATTCGCTTCCTTCCAAGGAACGCTGTTACTGCCAAGGTGTTGTGGCTCCAATCTCGCGGCATACGTGTCCTGCTGCGGACGTTGTCACGGATGGAGACATGTGGTATACGGATTTTCCTGGACCTCTTACTCAGAGGAGGAATTGGACACCAGAAATACTGGACGAATTACTCGACAGGAAAACCTTTTGTAGTAAGAGAATGAATCCAGTAAAAAAATATATTTGTTATCGACTGTGAATGCTATTCGTAATATACAACGTTCCTAGTTTCACATACCTAATCCAGCCATACATAAGCCTGTCCGGTTTATCACTTGACCAATTATGAAAATCTGAAAGACTGAAAAATTAAAATGAGGTGTAGTTTATTGCATCGAGCTAACGTCTACCGCAAAAACATTTTTGATCCCTAACGCAAGGCAAAGCCACTGTTAGGTTCGAAAGCAAGATAGTAAAATTAAAGATGAATATCATTTTCTACTGTCAAGACATCATTTTCCACTTTAGCATGCGATTACAATTTTAGAGTTTATAACATGTTTGCAGATTCTCATATTCTTATGGGTGAACATTGAATCAAACAAGCTTTAAAGAGACACTGGCACATTTGAAAAATAGTGCGCATTCGTGATTTTTCAAAATTGATTTTTTTCATGGTTATAAAGCTTTTATATATATTAGCCCTCACTTGAAATTTTAAGCCAAAAACAGCGCGCTTATGGGTAAAACAGAATGATTTTATAATAAATGTCGCCGGTGCCATTAATTCATCAGACAACACGGGAATGGCGTGTTACACAAGAAACACACACCAGAGTTGATATTTTTTATGTGCTCAAATATATATTCTCTATTCTTCCAATACAAGACTATCATTTGCGAGCCAAATTGAAGAAATAAGAAATAGAAAATATATTTAATGGCTCAGTGCTCGCTTTTAACTGTTAGGATGTAAATAACACCCAATTCTATTTGGAAACACCAAAGAGTCACTACCGAGCCAGTTACGTGTCTAGAAAAATTGGATTGGGGATGGGAACTATTGAAATGTAGTAAATCAATCAATGCGCATACTTTTATGCTGGAAATTTTTCATCTGCAAGAATGCGATAACTACATTTTACACAAACTGTTTGACTAAACTCAGCGTCTTGTTTTAATCGTTTCTTTGTATAGACGCACTGTACGGAGCAGAATAATTTCCATTTTTTTTTTTTTAATTCTTGTGTGTTTTTTTGTTATGTTTGTTCTTTCAGAACACTCACGATTTTCTGGCATAAGCCCGGTGAAAACCAGCGGTCGAGATGTAATCATAATGAGGGGTGCCAAACTATGATCAAGGAAACCAAATCATGGGCGTGTCTTAAGGGGACTTTCCGTCGTACTTGATACATCTGAACACATTTTCTGACACACTTATGAATTCTGGAAACCTTAACAGAATAAAACTGTGCTTTATTCATGAAGCGGGTTTCCGAATTCATAAGGTGTCAGAAAAGTGTGTAAGATGGGTTATGGTACGGAACTCCCGGTTTTAGAGCGGAGATTCGGTAACTAATGTTTAACTAGAGTACCCATTTTCGGCTGATTTCATTCAACGCGAGACCTGAATGTTAACCGCCTTCATCCAGAGAGAGTTGTCTTATACAAAGTACAAACCACTTGAAACAGTTCTCCAAGAGTTTAATGAGAGCGGCCTTGTGGGAAAAAGAGTTGTAGAACCAAGTTACTATCTATGATGAAAACCTGGTAAGCCATCTTCTACCTGGAGCGACCTCCTGTGGGTTTCTATTTATTTGTTTATTTATTTATTAGTTCTTCTTTTGCCGGGGGAAACTCTTCAGTGCTAACCTGTTTTTCAGGGTGCCAGGGGTCAAAACATAAATACATGCAAAAGTCTTCTTCTTATCGTGTCCAAAACACTGTGGTTCTCAAATATGAGCCAGCCAGAGATGAGTACAACGTTAGGCTTCTTCATTGAATTCTGCATGGTCCTTATTTGTGCATGTTTGATCCAGCAGTGGGCAGGCCAAGAGGGTTCCATTGTCGTGGTGCTGTTCCACAATAGTATCCTGATCTGCTTACAGATAAGCTCCCACTTCTGCAAGAAACTTAGATCGGCCAGTTCTGCGTTCTCAATCTATTGAAAGGCATGCCATCACCAATGAGGAGTCAGGCTCCAGGTGGAAGATGGCTCCACCAGGTTCAATACCGATAGATGTTACTTGCTTGATGGCAAGTCTTCTTTTCCACAAGGCGACTCTCTTGACCCTCCTAGCGACTGTTTCACGAGGTTGGACTTTGTTTAAGGACACCTCTCTCTGGATTAGGCGGTTGGCAGCAGGTAGCAGGTATCTGTTCCAGACATAGGATTGCTTCGGCCAGTAGATACTTGGCAGGCTACGCTCTTGCATGCTCGCCTCGCTACGACGATGTCTGGTGGAGCAAGTCCTGCTAGGATGTACAAGTTCCGTGGTGTTGGACGGAGGCATCCGATGATGAGCCGGCCGGTGGCATTTAACGATGAATAGCTTTTGGCATGGGTGATCTTTCCCATACAGGGCAGGCATACTCTGCACATGAGTTACCGCAGGACAAGTGCCGTCGATCTAGGGTATGTGGCGAGCACCCCATCTGGTGCCAGGAGTTTGTTCAAGATGGTTATTGCGTGAACATACTTTACTACTCTCGTTCTGTATCGATGTGGGTCTTATAAAGAGTGAGTGCGGTTCAAGGTAACTCCTGGTAGACAGGGTTATCACAGTGCTCCAGGGGAGTTCCAGCCAGGTAACTTTACAGCTGACGTTGGGCTTCACGGTTTGCGTAGATGGAACGCACATAACCTGCTGGTTCTAAGATGAATTTGCACGTAGGTGGTTTTCCACATAATAAGGAGTGGTCCATCCCAAAAGCTTGGAGAGTCTCTCTTCAACACTGTGACAGTCGGATCTGTGCGCCTAATGCCAAGATCGTCTGCATAAAGAAAACGACAGGTTCCTACCCTCCTAGGTTGGTCGTTGGTATTATATGTGAACAGGAGAGGTGCAAGCCACTCCCTTGTGGTATATCCATGCTGAGGCCGTACGCCATCGGCTCTTCTCGCTCCTAGCGAACAAGAAAATCTGTTTGCCAGCAATCCTCGGAGAAGCTCAGTCAAGCGGATGTCCTTGGTTAATTTCCAGATCTAGGGAATAGGCATCTGTGATTAACAGTGTTGTACGCTGTTGATAGGTCGACGAACACAGCGCTCTCCGGTACCATACCATTTAGAAAACCATCCCAATGTGTTGATTTAGGTTGAGTATGGCTTGTGCGATTTGCGGCCGGAAACCTGCTTGTCTGTAGAGGTGTTCGTCTCCTATCCAGGTACGATACGTTGGCAGAAGACCGTTCAAAGAGCTGTATACGTAGGTATGGCTAAAGGAGCGCTTATAGGTCTATAGCTCTATGGGATGATGGATCTTTCCCGCTTTTAGGAGTGCCTAACATGTGCTTCTCCAGCATCTTTGGGAACCTGTGGGAAATAAGGCAGCAATTGTGGAGAGGCTTAAGAAGCCATTCCTTTGCTATGGGCCAAGATTTTTTAATTGTCAGTAGAGATGTTGTTCAAGACTTATGCTGTTCCTGGTTGAAGTTAGCAATACCGGATTCCAATTCGTCCATGTTGAAGGGGCGAGTGGAAACAGGGTCACCACTATACTCTTAGGGTTTTAGTTTGATCTTCTTGGATGTCTTGCTGCACTTGCCATTTAAAAAGAGTTGGGGGCAACTGGTGGGTTTGTGGAATTTGGTGCTGTGGAGGTTCTGTTGGATCCCATTCGGAGGTTTCGGATGGTATAGACCATGCTTTCTTGCGGTTATGGGTCATATCGGTCATCAGTGGATTCAATTAAAGTATGCCAGGTTTGATCTGTTCATGGGTAGATTCCTCCCGAACTTCCTACCTTTAGAGTTGCTTCAGCCGGGACAGCTTCAACATGGTAATAATTATACTCTTGATATTCTCTCTAGCACATCAGTGCGTTTTTTAACAGGCGGGGGGGGGGGGGGGGGCAGGGGGCAGGTGCCCCCATGACGACTTTGGCCGGGAAAAAAAATGCACAAAATCATGGCTAAATCAGCCGTTTTGTTTTTTTTAGCCCTCTGACGGGAAAAGAAAATGGACTTTTTTTGACCCCCCTAAGAGGGGAAAATTTCCCAAAAAACTGGGAAATGGAATTTGCCCCTCCAGAGGGGCCGGCATGTTTCCGCATGCGACATTCCTTGGAAAGGCCTGGTATATTCCGTCCTCCAGCCTCTGGATGATCTCCGTGCAAGTTCTGTTCATAGTGGGCAAATTTGTCATGTTATGGGGTTTTGGAGAAATTCTCTTCACGTTCTGATCCAGGTCATCAGTGCATCCTTGCCAGGTATGCTTTTCCATGTTGTAGTTAATAGCGGGGCGCTTTAAAAGGGCAATTGTTTGGTCTTATGCAGCCGGTGACTTGTGATACGATTGGTCGATGTTGAGTTATTGGAACAGGGTCCAGAACAATCTTGCTACCCAGGTTAGAGATGTTTTGCAAAACAATAGCTAGATCGGGTTGTAACCTCTCTTCCAACGGGCATATTAAATGATGTCGGCAGCTTAGAGGCGTGAAGTGAGTCAAAAAAAGTACAACCAAATGAGCGATTTTTCAACGGAAAAAACCTTTGTGCTATTAATATCTTTTCTTCTTGCAGTACATCCTGGTGTTGTTAGCTCTCATATAAAAAATTACGGCATTAAAATGATAAACGCGTTCAAAAGTTACAGTTGCGGAAGTGAAAACAACAAAGTACCCGAGTGAAAGACCTAACAAGTTACACGCTAGAGTAACCCAAAGAGTACCCTTGGTTTTACGTTCAGCTTTGGGTTTGCAGCATATCTCCATTAATTACACATTTGGACTAAATTTCATGGAACCACAGTGACGGAACCTGTGGGGAGGGCGTAGCGTGGGATGGGGAAAGGAGTATAAGGGTTGGATCCGCACTAAAAATCTTTGCCCCATCCTAGTCTAAGAGAGATCAGGAAAAAGTTAATAAATTGATTAGTATGACAGGCTAATTACCGGGTTCACCTTTGAAAAAATGTGTTTTTTAGTGATGTCCCCCAAAAAAATTAAATGGTCCCCATCGCATGGTCCCTCCCTCCCCAAATGAAAACGCATAGTAATCGTGGGTAAACACTGTAAAATGTAAACCTGTATCAAAAATATTAAAATGATATTTAATAAAATCAATTTTTGGACTTGATAGCAAACAATATGCAGCTTTTTTTTCTTTCATTCTTGTGACTTCCACGTACTAAAACTTCCAAATATGTATAGGGATGGTAACAAGAATAAAGCAATAAAATTTTCTATTTTAAAAATAAACTGAATTTCATTAAATCTATTATTTGCATATCATCCAACACTGCCTGCGTAGCATTTTGAATACGGCGCCAAAGAAATCAACCTGTTAAGTATTTGAAAGCCCTCTCGATGCGTAGTAATGAGTCTCGTGTGTACAGTCAGTGAGCAATTTGTTCGGGGCAGCAGAAAATGAGTTGAGGTGCTCGAATCTATGATGGAGGTTTGTAGACAGATGTAACTATGACAGAGCTAAGCCCAATGGTGAGGCAGATCGATGTTGTATATCAGACATTGAGGTTGCGTTACTTCGGTTGCCTGTTCTCACAATATAGCACTTCCATATTGTCGATGTGGTCTTCTGGTGGCGGCAAGGACCATTTATGGTGTGGTTTGGGCGGTGGTTATTGATCCCTCTGTTGGTTCCTGCAGACATAAGGCCATCAGCATTGTCAAGATTTTGACACAAATCAGCAATGATGGTACTTTTGAATTGGAAAAGTCATACAGTACAAAATACTTTAAAAAACCCCCCCACACAGCATAACGTAAAAAAGCAATTATCATATTTAAATGATGTAATGCAAATTCACTTAATAAAACAAGCCCAGCTGGGGATATTGCACATAAAGTATGGAAAGATGAAAAATGACATATGAGAGAAAAGTTAAGTGAAGAAACGAAAATTAAGGAAAACCGAAAAGCAAAAACCCGATCCAAAACCACACGTCTCACGCCACACGTGTCCCACCCACACGCTAGCACACAGACGCGTCGCACACACCACGTCAACACAACACTCGTCGGTACACGTCACGCACTCACTAATCACTCACTACTCACTCACTCTCATCACTCATCACGCAATCACCCACACCACCCACAGACAACCCACTCACGCACTCGCACACACATATCATTACATTTTCATCACTCACACACTCTCATTCTCTCTCAAGACACTAAACTGGAAACACATTCACACGGAACATACACCCCCTCACAAACACCGCCCCCACGTTTATGGAGCTAAGGAAATACAATGCACGATATTAAAAGCCACCAGGTATGAGACAAAAACAAATACTTGAAAGCTTTAATCATTTGGTGGTGGTTGGAAGAGGATTTTGGTGGTAATGGAAGTGCAGTGAAGACACACCCCTCTTGAAGTAAATTACGCTTATCAGAATCATTTTTGATTACAGGAGAGAACAAGGTTACCCTGAGTACTTGCCCTAGTAACATGAGTATGGGTTTCATGAACAGATTTTAAACATATTACACAGGTTGATGGAACTGGTGTAAGGACTTTTATAGAACCATGACATTTGATGTGTAAAGAACGACGATCATGCAGGGTCAGCCACCCAAGTTTAAGCGATATCCGTGGGATACCTCGGGGAAGGCCAAAGAATATTTTACAGTCTGCATTTTGAAGTTTGTCAAAGCCTGGTCGATTAGCTGGCATGCAGTTCCCCCATACACATTACAAAATCAAGGGTTGGAATGGCGATGTCTCAACATCGTGTCTAGAATATTTGGGATAGACTATTTAGGATGTAGTAAAGAATCATGTGCATATTTTTATGCTAAATAGTATTTTTTATTGCTCTAGAATGCGATAACTACATTTTACACAAACTGTTTGACTAAAACTCAGCGTCGTGTTTTTAATCGTTCATCATTGTAAAAGCACTGTACGGAACTATATAGGATAATTGTAATTTTTATGTTTGTTTTTCAGGAACCCTCTACGATCTTGTGCAATGAGGCCGGCCTGAAGCCAGTGTCGAGATGTCATCTACTGAGGGGTTGCAAAATACTGAACAAGGTAAAAACAACATGGGCATGATCTTACGGGGGAAATTCCGTAAACTTGACCCATCTGACACATTTTTTCTGACACACTTATGAATTCGGGAAACCTTAACGGAATAAACCTGTTGCTTTATTCCATGAAGGGTTTCCACATCTTACTAAGTCCTGTCAAGAATTGTCCACCGCAGATGGGCTCCAGGTACGCAAAAACCCTCCGGTCTTCAGGGGCTTGGCCCAGCCCCGCACGCACTTCTGTAACTAAGGGGTAACTATTGACTTACAAAGACTCGGTTGGTTTTAGCCAAACATTTTAAAATTGTTTCATCGTCAGAAGGAATATGATAACTACTTTTTACACAACGGTGTTTGACTAGACTCAGAGCGCTAGCGTCGTTTTTAATCCGTTTCATGAATTGTAATATATGCACTGTACGAAACTGGATAATGAATCAAACTAGATTTTAACTGTTAAGATAGCAATATACGGTATGTCATTGTTATAATACACACTTTCTATTTTGTACACCAAAGAGTACTCTCGAGCCATTTAACTTTTAATATAGTGTCGAGAAATTTGTGATTGGAGATGACTATTTAAAACGTCGTAACCCGTAAATTCCATCAATGTGCATACTTTTACGCGGTGAAATATTTAAATTTTTCATCTGCAAGAATGCGAACACTGATATTTTACACAACTGTTTGACTCCATGCAAAAATTGTCTTATTTTAAAATAACAGGAAAAATAAAAAACCTAAAAAATCAAAAATTACATTTTGTATGTTTGTTCTTTCAGAACCCTCTACGTCTCTTGCGCAAAGAGCGGCTGATGTGAAAACCAAGTGCCGAGAGTTTATCTTGTTTTTTTTTTTTAATTGTTTTGAGGGGTTGCAAACTACTGATCAAGGTAAACAAATCATGGGCATGATCCTAAGGGAATTTCCGTAACCTGACCCCACTTATGACACATTTTTTTCTAAACACCCCTTTATGTAATAGGGAACCTTAACGGAATAAACCTGACGTGCTTTTATTCCTGACGGGTGTACGAACCCTTCTGCATACACTGTTCAGGGATCTCTATAGTATATCTAGTAAACTCCATAGTTGATAATATAGGGGTTGAATAGATAATTTATCAATTATGGTGCGCCATCTTGGATTTCTTCAAAATGCGCAATGGGATGCCCAGGTGGCACCCTGACAGATTCCTACACACCCTTTAATCTAACATTCGCAAAAAAACATGTGTCCACATCAAACTGTACGGTCACAGAAGGTTCTCCCGACTACTATGCTGGCCAATTGCTACTAGCCTTCAGTTGTTCACGCGGTATGTACGGAGATGTACAATAATACAAAAAGTCAACCGAAAAAAATGTAAAGTACAATTTCACAAAAGTTTAATTAATCTTAAGTGATTAAGAGAAATTATTTTTAGGTATTAACCGTTTTTTCAGTCAAATTAGAGAGGATTTGAAAAGGATTTGTATTTCTTTGCGATGTTTTTGAAGTTTCAATCTCGGTTCTATGTTTATACATGGGTCATAATTTATTATTGCAATCTGGCATTGCTAAATCTGCATATTAATAAAGCACTTTGTATTAATCTATTCTGGTTGTTTCAATAAATATCTAAAAAGGTGAACGTCTACCATGAACCATTAATGTCCAATTCAACAAAACACTTGGTTATAATGCTGTGGGAAATTTGACATTTGTGAGCACATTTGCATATTGGTTTGAATGCTTAATAAAACTACATTTTCAGCCATTAACCAAATGTCCGAAGATTAGAGTTGGTATGTGTGTTAGTCGTAGAATTAAATATTTACCCATGCATATCGCATTGCTAAATGTGCATTTAAATTTAGTAATTTGTAGTATTGTTTAAATTCAAAAAAGGAAAAAACATAAAAAACATTAATTTCTTATCTAACACAAGGTTGACTTTATGAATTGACTTGGAGGCAGGGTAGTGTTGGGAAGCGCCCCACACGTTGTAATTCTATGAATATAAGAGAGCGCGAAAGCCAGAGAGAGAAGGACGTTCCAAAGGCTTGTAGAACGTAGGTATGCTAAGGAGTGATATAGGTCTATAGCTCTTGGGATGGATGATCTTTCCCCTGCTTTAGGAGTGGCCATAACATGTGCTTCCTCCAGATCGTTGGGAACCTCTGGGAAATAATGGCAGAAATTGTAGAGCTTAAGAAGCCATTTCCTTTGTGCTACTGGGCTCAAGATTTTTTAATTGCCTCAGTAGAGATGTTGTCAAGGCCTAATGCTTTCCCTGATTGATAGTCTAGCAATACCGGATTCCAATTCGTCCAGTGAAGGGGCGAGTGAAACCAGGGTCACCCACTATACCTCCTTCAGTTCTAGTTTGATCTTCTTGGCTTTCTTGCTGCACTTGCCATTTAAAAGGCAGTGGGGGCAACTTGGTTGGGTTTTGTGGTGACATTGGCTGCTGTGGAGGTTCTGTTGGATCCTGTCGGAGCTTTCGGATGGTTGACCATTCTGTCTTGCTGTAGGGGTCATACGGTGATTCAATTAAGTATGCCAGGTTTTGATCTTTTCATGGGAGATCCTCTCCGAAACTTCCTCAACTTTAGCAGTTGTTTCAGCCGGATCACTCAAACATGGTAATAATTATACTCTTTATTCTCTAGCCACATTTCAGTGCTAACAGGCGGGGGGGGGGGCTAGGGGCAGGTTTTACCCCCCCCCCCTGACGACTGTGGCCGGGAAAAAAAGCAAAAATCATGCTAAATCAGCGTTTGTTTTTTTTTTTTTTACAAGCTTTTACACTCATTTTACTTTTAGCCCTTTTGACCCCCCTAAGAGGGGAGGAAAATTCCCCAAAACTGGGAAAATTTGCCCCCTCAGAGATCGGGCAGGCGTTTACGCAACTGGAGCAAATTCCTTGGAAAGGCCTTGTATATACGTATTCCGTCCTAACAGCCTCTGGGTATGAACCTCCGTGCAGTTGTTCACTAGTTGGCAAAAAATTTGTCATAGTTATGGGGTTTTTGGAGCAATTCTTAACGTTGATCCAGGTCATCAGTGAATCTTGCCCGTCAGTCTGCTTCCTGTAGTTAAAGCGGCGCTTTCTTATAAAAGGCACTTTGTTTGGTCTACTGCAGAGCGTTGACTGGTATTACGATTGGTCGATGTTGAGTTGTGGAACAGGATCCAGAACAATATTGCTACCCACAGGTAGCAGATAGGAGATTTGTTTTTTGCTAAAATAGCAGATAGGGTTGTAACCTCTCTTTCCAACGGGCTATCTATGATGATAAATGATGCCGGCCAAGCTTAGAGTTCGTGAGGTGTTTCGGTGAGTCAAAAGTACAACCAAATCTGATAGCGATTTTTCACGGAAAAACCCCTTCTGTTGCTATTAATATATTTCTTTTGGAAGTACAACCTTGTGTTGTTTGTTGTTCGCTCTCATATAAAAATACGGCATTAAAATTGATTAACGCGTCCAAAAGTTACAGTTCGGAAGTGGGAATAGTAAAAGATGTGAAAAGGATCTCCTCCGTCTCGCTCTCAGGAACAAGGTTACACGCTAGTAGTAACCAAACGAGTTTATCTTGGTTTTACGTCAGCTTTGGGTTTGCAGCATTTATCCTCCAGTAATTAAACTTGGAATAAATTTCAGGGAACCACAGTGATGTCGAACATGTGGGTTGAGGGCGTGGAGGGGAAGGAGTAAGGGTTGGATCCGCACTAAAAATCTTTGCCCCCCCCTAGTATAGGATCAGGAGGAAAAGTAATAAATTGATTATAGTTGCACAGGTTATATACCGTGGTTCACCTTTGCCCAAAATGCTGTTTTAGTGATTTTGTCCCAAAATTAAATGGTCCCCATCGCCTGGTCTCCCTCCCCAAATGAAAATGCATGATTACATCGTTGGGTAAACTGTAAAATGAAACCTGTATCAAAATATTAAAAATGATATTTTTAATAAAATCAATTTTTGGACTTGAAGCAACAATTATTGCAGCTTTTGTTATTTTCATTCTTTTGATTTCCACGTACTAAAACTTCCAAATATATGTATAGGGATGGGAGAAAAAAAAAACAGATAAAGCAATAAAATGTTCTATTTAATTAAAAATAAACTTAATTTCATTAAATCTTATGTATTATGCATTATCATTCAAAATCATGTTTCCTGCGGAGCATTTGATACGGCGCCAAAAGAATCAAAAACCAAACTGAATTATTTTGAAGCCTCACGCTGCGCAGTAATGAGTCATTGTGTACAGTCGAGTGGCAATGTGTTGTGGAGAAAAATGGTTGAGGGATGTCGAAGTCTACTGAGGAGGTTTGTAGACAGATGAAACTATGACAGAGATAAGCTCAATGGTGAGGAGGTTCGATGTTGTTATCATCAGACATGGGGGTTGCTTCTACTTCGGTGCACTCTTCTCACAATTTATAGCACTTCCATATTGGCGAATTGTCGGTCTCTCGGTGGCAAAAGGGACATTCTGGTATGGTTGGGCGGTGGTTATTGATCCCTCTATTGGTTTCCTGCAGACATCGGACATCGCATTGGAGATTGTTAAAACAAATCAGCAATTGATGGTGACTTTTTGATTGGTGAAAAAGTCATACCACCAGTACAAAATATAACACACTCAACTAACAAACAATATCATATTAAATGATTTGCTAATGCAAAACTTCACTTAATAAAACCAGCCCAGCTGGGATATGAACATAAAGTAGTAAAGATTAAAAAATTTACATCGGATATTAAAAATAAGTAAACCTAAATTAAGTAAAAAATTACCTAAAAGACACACAACAACCCCGACCCAAAAACACTCTCCTCAAACTCTCCCACACACTCTCTGCACACAGGGACGCGCGCACACACACGCCCCACACGACACGCGCGGACACTCACGCATTCACTTCCACTCAATCACTCACTCACTCACGCATGTCACTCACTCACGCACTCACTCATCACCACTCAATCACCCACCCACCCACCGGACCAAAACCACTCACTCATCTCACACACCTAATCAAACATCACTCACTCACACACTCTCATTCTCTCCACAGACACTAACTGGAACACACATTCACTCGAACATACACACCCTCACAAAACACCCCCCCACTGTGGTTTGGAGCTAAGGAAATACACATTTGCGTAATAATAAGCCACACCAAGGGTATTGAGACCAAAAATACTTGAAAGCTTAACCATTTGGTGGAATGGATGGAATGAAGAGGCTTTTTGGCTGGGGAATGGAGAAGGCATGAATGACCACAGCCCCTCTGAAGTAATTTACGCTTATCTAGGAATCATTTGAAGAACAGGAGGAACAAGGTTTACCCTCTGACGTACGGCCCTAGTCACAGGAGTATGGGTTTTCATGAACAAGATAAAACATATTACACAGGTTGATGGGAGCTGTTGTGTAAGGACGTTTATAGACCATGACATTTAAAGATGTAAAGAACCGACGATTTCATGCAGCGTCAGCCCACCCAGGTTTATAAAGCATGAATATCCGTGGGATACCCCGGGGAAGCCAAGAAATTTTACCAGCTGAATTTTGACGTTTGTCAAGCCTGGTCAGATTAGTCTTGCATGCATTCCCCACTACTACATTATCAATAATCAAAGGGTTTTGAATGGCGATGTCTTCAACAATGGGTCTAGAATTATTGGGATGACTATTAGGATTTGTAGTAAATGAATCCAATGTGCATTTTTTATGCTTGAAATAGTTTGTTTTTTTATCTGCTAGATTAGAATGCGATAAACTACATTTTACACAAACTATTGACTTAAAACTCAGCGTTCTTGTTTTTAATCGTTTCATTCATTGAAAAACGCACTGTACGGAACTTATAGGATAAGTATTTTGATGTTTGTTCGTTCAGAACCCTCCACCATCTCTGGCAAAGAGCCGGCTGAAACCAGTGCCGAGGTGTCATCTACTGAGGGGTTGCAAACTACTGTCCAACGGTAAGGAAACAAATCATGTGCATGATCTTATTAAGGGATTTCCGTAAACTTGACCATCTGACACATTTTTTTGAAACATATGAATTCGGGAACCTTAACGGAATAAACCCTGTGGTTAATTCCATGAAGGGTTGAATTTATAAGTTTTGTCAAGGAATTGTCAGAGGGTCGAGGTTACGAAAACCTCCGGTCTTAGGGGCTTGGAGGCGAGATTCTTTAACTAAGGGGTGGTAACTATGGACTACAATAGACTCGGTTGGTTAAGCCAAAGCATTTTTAAAATTGTTTCATCTGCAAGATATATGAACTTTACCCCCTTTTTACACCAACGTGTTTGAGAAACTCAGCGCCTGCAGCTTGTTTTTAATGTTATTTCCATTGTAATATTAGCACTGTACGAAACTAGGATAATGAATCAAAACTCGATTTAAACTTTTAAGATAGCAATATACGTATGCATTTGTTGATATAACCATTTTCTATTTGTAAACCAAAGAGTCCTCTCGAGCCATTACTTTTAAGTATAGTGTCTAGAAAATTTGTGGTGATTGGGATGAGGACTTTTTTAACACGTTCCGTAAATCAATCAATTGGGCATACTTTTACGCTGAAACTATTTTTAAATTTTTCATCTGCATATTTGTTTCTGATTGACTGAAACTTAAAACATTAATTTTCTTATCTAACACAATGTCTGACTTTTATGAAACTTGGTAGGCAGGTAGTGGTTTGATGCGCCCCCACAAACGTTTGTAGTTCTTGAATAAAGAGAGCGCGAAAGCCAACAGAAGACGTTTCAAAGAGCTTGTATAACGTAGGTATGGCTAAGATGAAATAGGTCTATAGCTCTTGGGATTGATGGATCTTTCCCATGCTTTAGTAGTGCCATAACATGTGCTTTCCCCAGACTTTGGGAACCTGTGGGCAATAAGGCAAGCAATTGTAAAGAGCTTAAGAAGCCATTCCTTTGCTACTTGGGCAAGATTTTCTAATTTGGTCCGTAGAGATGTTGTCAGCCTACTTCTGCTTTTCCTGGTTGAAGTTTTAGCAATACCGGATCCAATTCTTCCATGTTGAAGGGCGAGTGAAACCAGTGTCACCACTATACCTCTTATTGTCTAGTTTTGATCTTCTGGATTCTGGCTGCACTTGCCAGTTAAAAGCAGCTGTGTGGGCAACTTGGTTGGTGTGGACATTTGGCTGCCTGGTGGAGGTTCTGTTGGATCCCCTCCGGAGGTTTCGGATGTAGACCATGCTTTCTTGCTGTTATGGTCATCTCGGTGGATCAATTAAAGTATGCCAGGTTTTGAGATCTTTTTCATGGGAGAATCCTCTCCCCTCTCCGAAACTTCCTTCCTTTAGCATTTGTTTCAGCGGATCAGCTTCAAACATGGTAATACTCTTGATATTCTTCATAGCACCTTCAGTGGCGTAAACAGGCGGGGGGGGGGGCGGGTGGGCAGGTTGCCCCCCTGACGACTTTGGCCGGGAAAAACATAAATGCAAAAATCATACTATCATCCTTTTTTTAGCCCTCTGACCGTGAAAATTGGCCTTTTTGACCCCCCTAAGAGGGAAATTCCCAAAACTGGGAAAATTTGGGCCCCCTCAAGAGCGGGCCAGGCCTGTTACGCCACTGAGCACATTCCCATCTTGGAAAGGCCGGTATATATTCCGTCCTACAGCAGCCTCTGGGTATGATCTCCGTGCAGTCTGTTCACTAGTTGGGCAAATTTGCATAGCTATGGGGTTTTGGAGGCCAATTCTCTTCACTTTCTGATCCAGGTCATCAGCGATTCCTTGCCAGTCTGCTTTCCTGTAGTGAAAGCGGCGCTTAAAAGGCACTCTGTTTGGTCTTACTGCAGCGTTTGACTGGATAAAAACACCGATTGGATTCGATGTTTAGTTAGTGGAAAATGATCCAGAACAATCTGCTACACCGGTTAGAGATGTTTGTTGCTTACAACTAGCTAGATCAGGTTGGTTTAACCTCTCTTCCACGCACTATGAAAATGAATGCCGGCAGGCTTTGAGGTCTGAAATGGTGAGTCACAAAAAGTACAACAAATTGAGCGATTTTTCCTGGAAAACCTTCTGTGCTATTCATATATTTTCTTCTGGCAGTAACAATCCTGGTGTTGTTAGCTTCTCAATATAAAATTTACGGCATTAAAATTGGATTAACGCGTTCAAAATTTACAGTGCGGAAGTGAAAGTACCGCATGTGAAGAACCGAACAAGTTTTACACTCTAGAGGAACCCCAAGAGTACTCTTGGTTTTAAACGTTCATCTTTGGGTTTGCAGCATATCCTCCATTAATTACACATTAGAATAAATTTCAGGAACCACTGTGACGTAACCCTGTGGTTAGAGGGCTGTGGGAGGGGAAGGGGGAGTAAGGGTTGGATCCGCACCAACAATCTTTGCCCCCTCCTAGTCATAGAGATCAGGAAAAGTAATAAATGATAGTATTGACAGGTATATTTACCGTGTTCACCTTTTGCAAATGTGGTTTAGAAGTGAATGGTCCCAAAATAAATGGTCCCCATCCACGCCTGGTCCCGTCCCCCCCTCCCTCCCCAAAGAACATGCCTGATTACATCGTTGGGTCCACGGTAAATGAACCTGTATCAAAAATATTAAAATGATATTTAATAAAATCAATTTTTGGACTGGAAGCACACTATGCAGGTCTAGTTCTTTCTTTTTCATTCTTTTTGACTTCCACGTACCAACTTCAAATATCATGTATAAGGGAGTGGATAACAGATAAAGCAATAAAATGTTCTATTTTTAAAAAATAAACTTAATTCATTAAATCTTAATGTATTTTGCTTATCATTTCAACACATGTCCTGCGGAGCATTGAATACGGCCGCCAAAGAAATCAACCTGTTAATTTATTTTGGAGCCCTCCCGCGCTGCGCAGTATGAGTCATATGTGTTACAGTCCCGTGGCAATTTGGTTCGGGGCGAAAATGAGTTGAGAGTGCTCGAAGCCTACTGATGGAGGTTGTAGACAGATGTAACTATGACAGAGCTAAGATCAATGGTGAGGACTTCGCTGTTGTTACATCAGACCATTGAGGTTGCTTCTACTTCGGTGCCTTTTATCACAATATAGCACTTCCATATGGTCGATGTGGTCTCTCGTCGTGTGGCAAGGACCATTTCTGGTATGGTGGGCGGTGGTTATTGATCCCTCTTTTGAGTTTGCCTGCAACAATAGACATCGCATGGGATTGTTACACAAATCAGCGATGATGGTACTTTTTTTTTGCATTGGAAAAGTCCGATACAGTACCCAAATATAAACAGACACATAACTAAAAAAAAAACACAATATCATATTAAATGGAATGGCCTAATTGCAAAAATTCACTTAATAAAAACCAGCCCAGCTGGGATAGATTTGCCACTAAAGTATTAAAGATTACCTACATCTGAATATAAAAACTTAAGATATTAACCTAAAATAAGTAAAAAAACCTAAAAGACAAAACCCGACCAAAACACACTCCCACTCACACTCTCCCACACACTCTCTCACACATCCTCTCTCACACCACACGCACACACACACCCTCTTATCTCTTTCACTCAACTCATTCATTCACTCACTCACTCACCTCACTCACTCACTCCTCACTCACTCACATCACCTCACCCACCCACCCACAGCCAACCCACCACTCACGTCTCACAACACATCTCAACTTCACTCACTCACACACTCTCATTCTCATCTCACAGACACTAAAACTGGAACACACATTCACACGAACATACCACCTCACAAACAAACACAAACACCGCCCCCCGCCCCCACTGTTTATGGAGTAATGAATACAATTGCCAACGGTAGATAAGTTAACGCCACACGCGGTTATTGAGAACAAAAAATACCTTGAAAGCTTAACATTTTGTGGAAGAGGATTTTGGCTGGTAATGGAAGTGCATTGAATGACCAACAGCCCTCCTTGAAGTAAATTTACGCTATCAAGAATCAATTTTTGCATACAGGAGGAACAAGATTACCACTGAGTGCTTGACCTAGTCACATGAGTATGTGGGTTTCATGAACGATAACTATTACAACAGGTTGATGGGAGAATGTGTGTAAGACTTTTATAGACATGAACATTTAAGATGTAAAGAACGACGATCCATGCATCGTCAGCCACCGCAGGTTTAATAAGCAAATATCCGTGGGATAACTCGGGGAAGGGCCAAGAATCATTTATAAACCAAGTGGCATTTTGAAGTTTGTCAAGCCATTGCAGATTAGCTTGCATGCATTCCCCCATACTACATTACACCTAAATCAACGGGCTGAATGGCGATGTTCTCAACATCGTGTCTAGAATATTTGGGATGACTATTAGGATGTAGTAATAATCAATTGTGGCATATGTTTATCTGAAATAGTTTTATTTGGATTTATCTGCTAGAATGCGATAACTACATTTTACACAAACTGTTTGACTAAACTCAGCGTCTTGTTTTTAATAAAAATCGTGTTCCATTCATTGTAAAAACGCCTGAACGGAACTATATAGAAGAAATGTAAATTATTTTATGTTTGTTCTTCAGAACCCTCTAATCTGAACGATCTCTGGCATGAGCCGGCTGAAGCCAGTGGTCGAATGTCACATCTACTGAGGTGTTGCAAACTACTGATCAAGGTAAACAAATCAATGGGCCAATGATCTTAGGGGAATTTCCGTAACTTGACACCCTCTTAACATTTTTTTCTGACACACTTCTGAATTCGGGAACTTACCCGGAATAAACCTGTGCTTTATTCCATGAAGGGTTTCCGAATGTATAAGTTTGTCAGATTTTGTCAGATTGGTCAGTTACGGAAAACCTCCTGTCTTTAAAGGGGCTTGGAGCGAGATCTGTAACTAAGGGGTAACTATTGACTTTTACAAAGACTCGGTTGGTTTAGCCAACATTTTTAAAATTGTTTCTCTGCAAGAATATGATAACTACTTTTTACACAACGTGTTTTGAACTAGACTCACGCGCTAGCGCCCTTGTTTTTAATCGTTCATTGAGTCATACTTAATTCACTGTACAAACAGGATAATGAATCAAACTAGATTTTAACTGTTAAGATAGCAATATACGGTATGTCATTGTTATAATACACACTTTCTATTTTGTACACCAAA
>JAMKCH010023916.1:0-20049 GCA_023653785.1 Ophioderma brevispina
ACGAATTGACTTATGTAATGTTGTTATCTTGAAATGAGGTTTGATCGGAAATGTGAAATGCAAAAGATTGATGACTCGTCTGACATGCCGAATTTCAGTTATGACCCGTTTACTACTCTATCTGGGCACTCCATATTGGGAAGCCCCGGGCTATGACTTGTCAAGCATTCAAGCTATAGTTTGGAGTAATAATTTCTTGGCCAATTAGTCTAGGTACGCGCGCTTCCCCGCCAAAACGGTGCACCACTGGATTGCACATGACGCAGTTCACGCAACAAGCAACCGCTCGCGCGTATGGCCATGGCCAATAGTTATTACTCAAACTATAGGCTAACTGTATTGTTTGTACTGTAGTCCGAGTTGCTCGGACTGGAACTCCGTGTTGGGGGGTAAGTTCTGCAGACGCATTACTCCCATCTTTTCTTTAAACTTTGTCATTTTACCATTCGTATGACCACATGTCAGACAAAAATGTGGAGTTAAAGGATGATTAGCAGCGATTTTGCTAATCCGGAACATCGAAAAAAATCATCAAACTTCAATATTTTTTAAATTTGTTACGGCATGGATATGCGAACATTAACCGTCAAGTGGGTTGGCTTGAAATCCGTGTATTAAAGATAAGGCGATACTTTTCTGTATTTCTATAACTTTTTCTTATCAAAATTCTTACTTGAATCCAAAAGCCTTTCCCGGTGAAGGAAAGAATTTAGTATTCTGGCCACAGGCTACGAATTCCAGCACGTTTAACGGAATAAACCGCATGTTAAAGTGCGCAAATTTTAAGTGGGTGGCAAATCTAAAATCAACCCCCGGTGAATAACACAGATTTCAGCATGATATTGTGACCGTGATCTCTACAGTTTGACCTCAAACACAAACATTATTGAAAATCTTTGTTTATTATTACTGTACTGGTGTAAACCCCAATCAGCTTTAGTGCAGACTTTGAGATGTCGTCGCTGTCTGTCTATTTGCTGGAGACGGTATGACAACTTTTTCTCAAATACTTCATTTTTTTCACTATTTGGTGGTTTGTTCAACCTAAAGCAGTTATATGATTTTACACACTTTCCCTGATTTATAATTTTAAAAATGGCGCCCCATTTCCCATTTTTTCGATTCCCTCGCATTATCGCTGCTAATCCCTTAAAGGTCCCGGAAATGAGATGATAAACCTAGTCCAAATCTTTATGGAACATTCCATTCCAATAACAGGGCCACAAAAAAGGAATACACTACCAGTGACATCATTAGTGAAAACTATTGATTTTCAGTCAGTGTCATGAATAGATTCACCCGTCCACCTGGAATTTTCTATTACTCCTCTCTGAAAAATCAATACACCCCAAATGATGTCATCACCAACCATATTGAATGCTTTTTGTCCCTCGTAGACTTGACACAACCAACATCGATTTCGATTGCATATTTCCTGGGACTTTAAAAGTGCAACGACTGAACGAGAGATAGTGATGCACCCAAATATTGTGTCATAATAGTAATTTACATATCTAGATTAGATCTCACTAGATTTCTTCCACATGTATTTGGCTACAGCAATGTCCCTTAAAATAGAGAAAACAAGTGATTGATTTGCTTAATATTTCAATATAAAACATGGATCCAGAAAACATAGGCTTGAATTTCGTATTTTTGTCCTATACGAAATTGGAATTTTCCAAAATTATTTATACAAGAACATTTCTCATCTTAATTCCTTTCAGATGGGGATGTGGTTGATGGAAAAGCTTTACATCAGGGCAAAATCATACGTTTCGATTTTTTTAGGAACACCTGTAATATGAATCTCTGTTGCGCCTTTACTGCTTAACTAAAATAAGCCTAAGCCTGAAGCCGTTGAAGGTGAATGTGCTCTCTACTAATGATAAGAGATGCGGCACTTGCGCTCTGCGAATGCCCCATCAAATAACTGTAGGACACAACTTGGGTTTTATGGTAGTTAGGATCTCATATATTGCAAGCCCTCAACACTTATTGAAAATCCTTACCTTTGATGTAAGTCCTAATATATTTATATTTAAACGCACGTTGTTTCCTGACTAATTTTCCATTCATATTACAATCTGATGATTTTGAACGGTGATTTCTTAAACCGTTAAAATCACACTTGTAAAACATAGCATTCGCCCCTGGATTGTTCCCGCGTTATTTTCTTTATAATAGGCACGAGCCGCTTATTTTCGCTGATTACAATAATACAACATCAAAACACCCGGAAGTGGGAGACTACTGTGTTAGCTTCAAATTTTCGGTCATTTTGTGCTTTTTTATTTAGGGTCACTTTCAGCTGGATGTAAACATGAGCTGTGCACCGTTTGTATTTTTTAAAATTGAGGAGCTAGTAGGGATGCTAAACAGCAAAGTTTTCATATATGCACAGATTTTTTTTCGTTCATAGAGGGAACTATAAGTATAAACCAAATTCGTGACTTTTGTGGCACAGTGGATCCCATTTTTTTTTAATTAACTGCCACTCTGGCTTAGGAAGAGTTCTAGTAGGGCCTATCGTAGCGGAAAAAAAAGCCAGCAGAGCAACCTCGGGCTAACACCAGCATGTTGCATTGCTTGCAGAATTTCTCAGGCAATGTATATGGCAAATTTGCAAATTAAATGTGGTATAGGTCGCTCGGTAATCTGGGAACTGGTCTTGTCACTGTTTATTTTTGCACAGCCCAGCGGCGCCGGTGTGATGATGCCGTGACTAAACCTAGGTCCCAAAATTGTGGGACTTCACATGACGTTCTTTAACAGTATGTCTTATCAGTTACACGCAAATTTTGGCATGGGACTCGTCCGTTAATGTGTTGCATATGATATGTACATATGGAGGAGTCATGCTCAGCAGGGGCTATGACTAAACCCAGCAAAATGTTCGAAAAGCTAAACGAAATACAATTATGCCTTCAACATTATGTGCAATTGGAGTTAGTTTCTTGAGCAAAGCAAAACGGCACACAAACAAATACCAAACAAGCTCGCTTGGGAAAGACTTTTGTATTGTGCCACCACCCTATGGAATTTGGCAGCCTCAAGGAATAAACTGCATGCTGAGGATTGTGGTGGCAGAATAATTTTATGTCAGAAGATGAAAATATAAAATATTTAAAGGCTGACGCGGAGATTTCGAAAGGAAATTTTTTGTTGTAGTAATTTTAAAAAGTCATTAGACTAAAGATAGTCGCCAAAGCTTAATCCAAATGTAGAGATGAATCAGATTTTTCAATTTTCTGCAGTACCGGTACACATTCTATCGAACCCCATCTGCCTGACGAAACTGCAGGATTTCGCGTGGCGGAGCACGTCCACCAGATTGTTAAAACTCAAAGTGATATTGAAGAAGAAAGCTTTGAAAAGAGTAGTAGGCAGGCGTCATCTTGGGCGGGCTGGACCTTATGCAGCATAACGGACACACCGTTGTGGCACCAGGCCGACACTCAAGGCTTTAAAAGCTTCTCGGACCATCCCAGATCTTTCACCTTGTACAATTAATGTAACACGCTGCAAACATGTTTAGTGTAGCTTATTCTCAAAGACCAGTGATGGGCAGACCAGTCGACTGCATCGTCTCAGGAACGGAGTACCACAAGAATCTGTACTGGCTCCCATGTTGTTCAACCTGAATATCATTGATTTACCTCAAACAACATCTAGAAAAGATGGAAATATGGCCGACGATCTTGCCCCTTCTCCAATCGGACAGCAGCTGGACAGAAGTAGAAAGTATACTTACGGCAGATATGGCCTTACGTGCGCATATCTCAAGGGACCATGGAGACTGAAGCTGAGCGAAGCCAAGACCAATGCTAAACTACCTTCATCTCAAACACCAAAAGAGTTCATTGCCAGCTTCACTCAACCTCAATGGGCGCCTCTGCCAGGGACAACTACACCCCAGCCTTATCTGGGAGTGAAGTTGAAGCTCGGCAGACAGAGGGGACTGTTCTCTCGTGACCTTCTGCGACACGCTGCTAAACTCTCCAGCCCCAATTGCAACATCTTCAGACATGGAATACTGCCTGGCTAGATACTTCAAGACAGACCAACTCACTATACACCTATGACATAACTACCACTGGTAGCAATCTTCCACGCAAAGGAATGGGTCACCGTAAACCGGATTCGCACAGGTGTCGGTCGCTTCACAGCAATATGCACCGATGAGGGGCCGGCCATCTCCAGCCTGCCAATGGGGTTCTCCATCACAGGTGATTACGAAGATAAACATTCTCAATGAGTGCCCTACCTTTCGTCCACCAGTTGAAATAGACTTCTCAAAACCCCAACCAATTTCAAACAGCAGTGGAGCGGGCTCACCGTCGACAACATATTTAGCTGCTGCCTCATACGCAAGAAGAAGAAGCAGGGAATAAAAAACAAACTTCAAACAAATGAAAAAAAAAAAAAAAAACATATTGGAGCCATTTATAGTTCCATTTTTCTTTTTATTAGGAGTGTGCTATAAATGGGTTTTCATTTTTGTTTTCATTAGGACTGGGTTTTTTGTATTCTATTATACCTATTCTCAACAGAAATTAAAAATTTTTGCCTCGGGTCCAGGAAAAAGCCATGCAGTGCCCTCTTGTTTATGTTCCGTAATTTTGTGGTGGAGTGGATTTAAGCAGCAAAACCTCTAATTTTTACCTTTTTTCATGCATATTTGAAGCATTGGTGTTTAAAAAACAAATTCTAGTAAATACCGGTTGTTCCTAAGAAATGCCCCTGCTCTAAAAAATGCATCCCTACGTTTTGGTAAAACAATTCAAGAAAATGAGTTAGCTTACCTAAATCATGTGATTTATGACCGGAGCGGTCTATTCCATATAATCCGTGTTGTGCCAGTTTTGTTAATTAGTATGGATCTTTGCTTTAGTAGGTGCAAACAGCGCCCGCCTGCTCGTTGGTTTGTATTATGGTAACAGCGAAATAAGCGTGTGTAAGGTGAGTTTTGCGGGATTTTTGACTTTCTATTCAGGGGGGGGCGGCAAGATTAGCGTCGTTTTTGCCGTTCGCATAGGTTTAGCACGTAATCACGAAAACTTGCCAAATATTCTAAAGTCGAAAATGTTAAATATCGATATTTTTCCACTCAAAATCCGTTGGAGTTGAATACAACTCATGTAAGTATTTTTTTTGTATGAATAACGTTACAAACGGGATCCATTTTGTCAAACAAGGCTTGCTTTGGACCTCATTTTCATCGCAAGGTCATCGCTATTTAAGCTGCTGCCCATGTACCAGTAGCCTATGCACCACCGTTGAATGATTCGTTGACTTGCATGTAGCAATCCTCTCATGTTCCGGTCTTTAAAAAAGATTTGATGATAGTTTTGCAGCACAATTAATTCACCGCCGACTAAAACAAGGCAATTTAGTTCTGCTGCGTACGCGTACGGGAATTCCCACTGGCCACTCAACGATCTATTATAAACGCCACAGTGACATCAACTTTCGGTCACTGTTCAGGCTCGCCCTGACTCGTTGGCATTTTTTGCGCTATAATGAAGCTTGGCCGCCACCCCTGTTTTCTATTTTTGATTGTAATAATGCCCTCCCTTTTAAAAAATGCTCGCCCCCGGGGCGTTTATAGGAACAATACGGTAAACTGCATTTGAAAGTTTTCATTGAAATTGAACATTTCATTTTCTTAAAATTGACGTTTTGGGTCAAATAGCGTGAGGGGGCTTTTCAAAATTTTTCGCTAACACTTTTTCTTCACTTTTTAGTTTACGCTACAAAGATGATCACAAACTTGACCTGCTCAAGAAATTGAGATTCTTATCATCGATCTAGTTTGCCTGTAGCATACACATGCTCCTATTCAAATGTACAGGGGGTTATGCACTTTTCTTTGTGTACAATTCATGAGAGCATTCAGCACAGTTGAAATGAGCACTGCAGACAAACTACATGTAATAAAATCTCATTTCTTGAGCTGGTTCAAATTGTGATGATCGTCATGGCTGTAAACTCTAAATATCATTTTTTAAGAAATGCAATGTCCATTTTCACGCAACTTTCAAAAATCACATCTTGTGCTCATTTACATATAATCAGACATCAAATTATGCACAATACCTGACAAGAGTAATTAAGATGATTTTCCTGCTCAATCCTTCCCCCCACAAAATTAAGGGACATGACAGAAGAGGGCACTGCACACCTTTTCTTGGACCAGAGGCAACACAATTTTTATCATTTCTGTTAAGATAGGTATAAAAGAATACACACACCCAGCCCTAATGAAAATAACCAAAAAAAGTAATTTTGCCCTCCATATAGCCCACTCCTATTTTTTGTATGGGTCCATTGGTTCCCAAAATTTTAGATGCACTTTGTGTCAAGAAAAAAGTACTGAGTATTGCTAGATTTAAAAAAAAAAGAAAGTACAAGTAAAATTGCCGCCCAGAGAGCTATGAGCCTAAACCTAAGTTTTAAAGAATCACACAACTAAATAACTCCACATAGACTGTGTACAAAAATGACATCTCACCAAAACGTCGATTTCTCGGCTATTAAGCGACTGGTTACTTCAAAAAACTGAATTTTTTTGGAAGATTAGCACCATACCTCTTCAACAAAAGATGAGAAAAGTCATATGATGAGGCCTGATTTTGTGTAGCTATAGAGCATCGAAAGATTTGCATGTTGTCAAAACGTTCACGCCTAGGTGAGTTAATAGAAACTTAAAAATGTACAGTTTCCCCAAACCCTCAAAATTTATAAAAAATGGCCAAGACAAAACTCTTTACCACCAAATGGTTTGTTACTAGTCCAACCATTATGATTAATTTCAAATTTCATTTAAAGACAACAAATCATCAACATTTTGTGACTCTTCATTAGGCAAGGGACATTTCTGGATGCCAACACCGTCTCGGCATGAGGTCATCTGCTACACCGAGTTTATTTATTGGTGTGTGCTTTCCATGAAGCTATGCATCGAGGGAAGGCTGAGCAGCGTTTTTTTTTGCCTAAATTCATCCCAATTCTGTCAGCGAATGTATTAGAATAGAACACAAGCAATGAATGAGAATTTGTTCAATGTATGATGGGGGGGGGGATGGAATAAAAATAAAAAAATATTTGCCAACGCAATGCAAATATACTAATAGGGTAGTAGTATGGACCAATTAAGCGGTGGATTAGTAACCCAATTTGCATGAGCAGCTATCAGGCACCACGCGCTAAAAAAACCCAGCTTACAGCTTTTTAGACAGAATGTACCGACGGACCGCAATGTACCGACAAAACATCTAGGTCGGGGGGACGTGCCCCCCCTCCACCTCTGGCTAAGCCACTGCTTTGGGGCAACCACGCCCAACATGCAAAGGCAGCATGTGCTGGCTAGATAGCCTCCATTAGCTCTCCAGAGCTGAGGGGCCCTTGTAGTAGATCTTCTTTTTCAATTCTACCAGGGAACCAGCTACCTCATCGATTTCCTAGAAACCCCGATGGGGGAGGTGACGGTTTAGCCGCCGGCCAACTCGGCCCTTGGACAGGGTAGTACTGGTTACCAGGATACCAGTAGCAGGGCCCTCAAGGAAAACCTGACTAAAATTTGTTAGTTCTATGTTTTGATATTACAATTTGTTCTACATACCACTTTGTGCTATAGGGAATAGGTTTTGATGTAACAGAGGTAACAGGTTGACCAGGGAGTCAGTCATGCGAGAGCGAGTGGGCAATAGCGTCAGTCCCATGGCAGTCTGAGATGTCGTAAAAGGTTCATGATCACCATACCATTGAAATCTGGAATACTAAATGGATGATTTTACAACACAAAAATTTGAGATATCCACCTACATAGATATTTTAGGTTCCCCAAAAAGGAGGCACAAATGAGTTAGGGCAAGGTTCAGGCAGGTGCTATAAACCTGAGTTTCGGTACCTCAAACCCGTAGGATGTATCTCCAGGGCTACAAGCAAGATAAACGTGGGGGAGTGTTACCCCGATCCCCCCCCCCTCGCGGACAAGCTCTGGAAAAAAAATTTCACGGTCCTGGGACCATATAGGCTACCAAAAATGAGCCAAATTTACTACCATATCCGGTACTGTAATAACCTAATCATATTATTTGATGTTAAAAGTAAAAAGTAAAAAGAACAGTGTAGGACGCAGGAATAAAAATGGCATTTCAGTAGAAGTCTATTTCATTATGTCATGAATAGTTTTATGCCATATGGCCCTTTAAAAGTCTGAAGCAAACTACATGAATGAAACTCAAGCCTATGAATCGAGGGGGCTATCGAGGGTCATCGTGCGGTCATTGTTTCTGATCTTCTCAAAACATGGATCAAATTGATGACTTTAAATGATGCTAATCCTTTTTGAAGAAAAAAAAAATGAAAAAAAGGGTGAAAAATCACAGGGTGGCCCGAATCATTTTAACACGATTGTAAATGGAAAACCCTGGATTTTGCACTTTTTTCATTTATGATCTGAAACTGGACCATATAAGCCACCTCTACTATGACACTTAAGCCATCAACTTTCAATTTATAACAAATTCAAACCACCAACAGGAGTACAGAAGACCTTATACCATATTGAGCTGTTAGAGTAACTGTGTTTGCATGCCTACATTTGACTTCCAGAGAATACGGGAGCATCATGTAGGTCAGCCCCATGGCAGTCTGAATGTAGTAAAATGTTCATGATCACCATTACTGGAATACTGGAATACTACATGGCATATTTTTACACACAAATTTCAAAAATGAGGAATTTTGTAATTTTAGATATTTTAGGTTCCCCAAAAAGGAGGCCAATTTAGGCAGTTCAGGCAGGTGCTATAAACCTAGTTTCGGTACCTCACCCTAGGATTGTATTTCCAGGGTCCTACAACAATATAAACTTGGGGTTACCCGATCGGACAAGCTGTGGGCAAAAAATTGTCTAGGCCTGACCATAATAGGCCTACCACAAATGAAGCAAATTTACTACCCATCATACCGATACGTAATAATAATATTATTTATTTGAGTTAAAAGTAAAAAATATAAAGCACAGTAGTATGCAGAAAAAAAAGGATTTCAGTAGATCCTATTCATTATGTCTGAATATTTTTATGCCATTGTGGCCCTTGAAGAAGTTCCGGTGGGGGGGGGGGGGGGGGGGGGGGGGTGGGGGGGGGTAAAAAATATGGGGGGGGGGGGGGTGGGGGGGGGTGGGGGGGGGTAATTTTTTTAATTTTTTTAAGGGGGGGGGGGGGGGGGTGAACAACTACATGATGAACTACAATCCTATGATAGAGGTGGGCTATAGAGGGGTCATAAGTGGGTCATTGTTTCTGATCATTTCCAACATAGGATAAATTGATGACTTTAATGAGGCTAATCCCTTTTTGGGAAAGAAAAAAAATGAAAAGGGTGAAACCAGGGTGCCGACATCATTGTAAACATCGCTGTAAATGGAACACCCTGGATTTTGCACTTTTTTCATTTAGATCTAAACTGTGACCTCTTAGCCCACCTCTAACTATGAAACTTAAGCCATCAACTTTTCATTTAATAAACCAAATTCAAACACCAACAGGAGTACAGAAGACCTTATACACATATTTAGCTGTTTGAGTAACTGTTTTGCAATGCCTACATTACTCCAAGATCATGGAGCATCATGTAAAGATAACAATGGAAAGAAGCCCAGGCTTGTATTCATCATCTACTTGGAAACAGTTCCCATGGCGTCATCTAGTTGTAACTGTAGTGGACAAGGTGATCTCTTTACTTCACTACTGCTGCAGCTGTCTCAAGCACACACAAGTCAGATACAGAGTAAGATTGTATTTTGTTTGTTTGTTGTTTTTGTCTTATTTGCCTGGGTAGAGCAGTTTGTTTGTTTGTTTGTTGTTGTTTTTGCATTATTTAGCCTGGTAAGATCATTCAGTGTTTCAGGCAGTGCTTTCCATGATGCGCCAGGTATCCAGGACAAATTGGGACAGCCAGGGCTTTCACTCTACTCTTACAAAACTGGCTGCGACTACATATACATGCGTGATTCTCCATGTAATGGGAGTGTGGGACCTACGCTTAACATCCTTCCGAAGGACTGGGTATTCTCATGGTTTTCGTTTGCCCAATCCAAATGAACCTGGAGGAGCGGAATTCCAGTTTTAATCAATAGTCTTACAAATCCAGAGAAAGTGGCGTGTCTAGCGTTAGCAAGCCTTACCTCGGCGGCAAAGGGTCCCTCGTTGAATCTCATTGCCACTTCTGGTTTAATTTGGACTCATTTGGATTTATTTGTATAACAGAAATTGATTAAACCTACTACCACTTTCTCCATGGTTCATTTGAAATGGGCAAAGGAACCGTGAAAGCTTGCACTTCCCATCCGGTGTGTGTTAATTTCGTGTAGTGTGTTTGATGTTTGCAACATGGCGCTGTTTAAGCTGCTGCCCTCCAATTGCATTGTTTCTGTCTAGTAATTTAGTTTAAAAGTCTTTAGTAAATTTGGCCTACAGGCCCCGATTTGAGATTAAAATTAAACCTCGATTTTAGTAACCCAATTAAATCCCAGCCTTGGCCCCACCGGGCTTGAACCGGGACCTTCTGCACCAAGGCAAAATACCTAACCAGTGGGCCAACGAACTCTCCATTTAAAGATTCCTTCTTTTTAATGAGCCACTGCTCAGCAAAGTCCTCTTCCAGATGGTGTATTAACCAATCCCTTCACCGGTTTTTTTGGAAATTCACCTCAGTAGGTTCAGGTGATCTCACAAAAATCCAATTCTTAACACAAAACCCCGACTTTTATGCTAATTTTTGGCAACAAAGCTAATTAGTACTTAGGGCATTGTAGGCATGATTCAAGAAAATGTTTTGTGATTCTTAAACTTTTGGAACATTTTAGTACTGACATGTGTTTAGTAAGTTAGTCACTTGGCATGGGCATTATGGATTGGTTCAAACCACCCTCTAGTCCTAAGTCCTGAAGCTTACTCTAGCTGTCGATACTTTTGATTACCACAAAATAGGCGGGCCTCATAGCATGCCAACTGATCTAGAATAATGTAGGCGCAGACAACGCAAGAACGTGTGTATTAATATTATGCGTGGCGCGCGAGAGTCTGTGCAAACGGTCGATAGGGTTTGGTTTACCTTTTATGCGCGGAACGATACCACAAATGATTCCCGCCTATTTGGTGGTAATCAAAGTCTAACTTGCAGTAAGATAACAGCACTCAAAATTCAAGACAAAGATTGTGAGTTTGTATGATAGGTATTGATTTGTAAGTTATCCAACTATTTCTTGTGTTGTGCGTTGTGTATGTGCATGTGTGTATGTTCATTGTCACCCAGCATACTTGTAGATCTAAGGTCTTGGGTACGAGACGGAGTAGAGTGACTGCTAAAATCTTAGGATCTACAGAGTTAATTAAGAGTATCAATCTTTTAGATAAGATTTAATTCAATTACATTTTGGACCCATCCGCGACATGCATAGGACAGTTGGCGTACCGACCGACTTGTTGGGGGGGGGGGGGGTGGTGGCAGGGGGGAAAGTTCCCCTCTGGCTCGAAAAGCGGGATGCATGGACCAGACTTATGCACTTTCATCCCTCTTTTTGGGAATTTCGAACCAATTTCCAGCCGAATTTGGGCAACATTAAAGTAAATTTTTGGCGATTTTTGCGTCTTTTGTCAAGTTAAGACTAAATTGGAACAATCACCGGGACGACTTTCGAATTTGTGCCCCCCTCTGCGGGACGACTTTGAATTTTGCCCCCTCTGGTCGGACTGCCTTCGTTACCCCACTGCATAGGAGAAATTTTACTTGTCCCAAACTGTCCCCATTTTGATGATGGTTGTGAAGATGGTTCACTGAGAGCACTGTTTTTCAAAATTGACCATTTTTTCTTGGCCTAAGAACCCAAGTTTTTTAAAACGTTGCTTGCAAATCAATATCAGCTTATCAAAACTTAGCTTTTCCATTGAAAAACCTACTTTTCTTCAACCGAACAAGGTTTTTCAAAAACTTGGCTTTTTTTATTTGAAAACCCTGTTTCTATTCACTGTTCAAATTCCTTGCCATGGCATTGTGGGCAGGGGCATTTAGTTTTCCAATCTCAAACGAAACTGATTGTATTTTAAATTAAAACCAACATCAAACTATAAAATTTCTTAGCAGATCAGCAAACAAAATATTTTGGAATATTAAAAAAGGAAGCCATAATTTTCAAATTCCACCAAAATAATTTCGCTGATGTCTCCATAGCAAACCAATACAATGAAATATAATTGTTACATTCCCATATTTTCTTTTTTTCCTTAGATTTGAGAACACAAGTTGAACATTACATAAAAAGTGCAGTAAATTGGCAATCCATAGCAAATGGAGTAAGTAAAATACACATAGTGCTATGCAGAGCATGTCCATTGTCCACTGACTAAAAATTGAGATTTTTGGGAACCGGTACTCTCTTTACGACAAATGAAACCACGGTGATACATTATTTAAAGTGGAAGAACGAGGCCGGAGGTTGAGTTCTCCCGCACAAAAGTAATGGTGTCAGATGGTTTAAATTATTAATAATGTGGATTTTTGACGTCGACATATCCACGTAAAAAGTGCTCAAGGCGCTGTGCAGCAGCAGCCATGAAATTCGCTCAGCACATCAGAGACACCATATATCAGAAACAGACTTATGTCAAGAAGCTCGATTTTAAGAAGCTGAGGAAACCGGATTACCCGGAGAAAACTGCGAGAACGAGTATGGATCGAGCACCTAAATGTCACATAAAGCCCACCGTGAACTACCCAACCGGGGATCGAACCCGGGACCTCATTGGGTGAACGGCGAGGGAAGATACGCTCCGCCAACCCGTTCCCCCAGTATTGTAAAGCGATTATTGGTCCAAAAATCATACCTTATTTCTCATTCTTAAACAGCTTTATAAGTTATGTCATCTTTAACCCAATTTGGCGATCCTTATGGCTTAAGTACACAAGCAAGGACTGCCACCACACAGTGAGGAAAAGCCAACAACCCGTTGAACGCAATGAACTACTACGCAACGAGATGCAATGTTTGGCAGCCTGCACATATATCACAAATGGGTATAATGCGAGTGCTACCACCTCCAAATAACATCAATAAACGCGCGTGCTACCGGGGGTTCAATTTATCGAATTTGAACCTGGCTCACCAATTAAATTGCTTACATTTTTCCAGCTGTTTTAAGAAAATCTGTAAAGTCAATCATACCCCCCTTTTTTCATTTTCTGAACCCTATAGTCCCCATTTTTCTACCTCCGTGCAGTGATGCCATAACCTTGGCGGCAGCTTGTACGCAAATGTCAAGATATGCGGTCTTTTGTGCGTGTGATGTAAAAATGCCGTCGCTGTAAGTGCAACAAGAGAATTTTGAGGCACCCAATATTGTGTCATAATATTAATTTCAAAAGATTAGACCCCTCAATAGATTTCTTACCGTGTATTATGCCACAGAAATGTCTTACAAGAGATAAAAAAGGCGATTTTGGATTTGGCCTGTATTTCAATGTAAAAATGCCTGAATTTGCGTATTTGCTCCTACTCGAAATTAGAATTTCACAATTTTTGTAACCAAAGAACATTTCTCAGCTTAATCCTTTCAGATGGGGATATTTTTGATGGAAAATCTTTAAAAAACGTTATTTTAAAAAAAATCTAAACTTCCGATTTTTTTAGGGACACCTGAGTGAAATCTCTCGTTGCACCTTTAAGCCATTGCTAGCAGTTTCTGGTGCGACCATCAATCTCGCGCTGACATCAATGCACGGGGTATGGAAATGTATAGTTGCTGACACATGCCACTCGGACAATTATGCTGCATGGAAAAAAATAGTTGTCGCAGGTAATGCGCACTGGCAAGCTCGGAACACTGCTCCTGCATTGGTTGTTCATTTAGTTATTGTTTGCTTGCCCGACCCTTCCTGTGGTGCATCTTTTCCATATACTGTAAGAAGAATAGTGATTAGGTGGTTAACAGATATCCAACAGTTCGGTAAGAATCTCAATGACTTTTTTTTTTTCATTTCACTAACAAACAATAGTTTTTATATTTATTTTACTATTCATTTTCCTAGAAATGCTGATGTTGCTCGATCATATCGTGTGCAATCACAAGGAACCTTAAGGCGAAAATGCCAAATTACAACAGCACCTACTGAACTAAAAGGTCCAAGGTAAGAAAAGATACAAGATAGGATTTAATTGTCTTAAAGGGGAGGGGGATGGGGCCCAATTTACAGAGGATATTAATGTTTTTTTATCTTAATATATTGGCCTTCACTCCAAAACCCCCATCTGTCAAGATTTGGTGCCGATATTTTCAATCTGTTTGATTCGAGATCTAAAAACGTGATTTTGTAAGCCATCATAGAGTACTTTGAAAATAATATTGGTCGCGACCAACATGGGACACATTTTGCTCATAACTTTCCAAACCAAACAATCTTTGGCTCCAATTTGCACAGGTAAAAATGAAAAAATAGCAGTTTTCTTCTGATACCAAAATGTTGACCACTTGGTAAAATCTGGTGGGCGTCTGGGGATGAGGCTAGTATTACCAACATACGGGCATTGACCTTGAACAAGGTTTGTCACCAGCCAAAATTTAGTGCCGGTTAAATTTGAGAAATTGCTTGAAATACTGATCAAGTGGCAATAGTACATTTTATGCTGTTTTTAGGTCATTGGATTTCATTCCCAGTGCTGCAAGGCCATAATTCCTTTGAGTGCCACGTTAATTTGACTGAGTGCCGGTTGCTGCCGCCCTGTGCCGCCTGGCGTAGTGACAACCCTGACCTTGAAAGGCATATCAGTGATTAGCTAAATCAAAAATCAAACAATCGTACAAAACCAGATTTGTGCATGTCTGAACAGATAATGTATCCTAACGTACCCTACAAGGTGTCCAGACTGAAAGCACCTAAATAAGGGCAGAAGCAGGTATTTTAGTCATTTTGTTCGTACGGCCACTTTCTGCAACACGTAATTGAAAGGAGATTCATCTTTGAACTCGACTGTTGCTTCTTTTTCTTTCAATATTCAGTGTAAAATATAACTTACGACAATTCTACAGACTTATCCTTCACTTTTAAAACATTTCTGCAATTTCCAAATATTTTTGACTCTTTCGGGTGAATCACTGATGTGTCTTTAACTTTAACTAAAGTCATGTCAAATTAGATGGACAAGTCCAATTCCTTGAATAATGGTGCTGGAGCGAGTAAAGTTAAAAAAGGACTTCAGTATTCTACTCATGAATGCTATTAAAGGTGCAAACAAGAGATTTCACAAACAGGTGTCCCTAAAACAAATGAAAGTAATGGATTTTTACCCTGATGTAAAGGCTTCCATAAAAATTCCCACATCTGAAAGGGTTAAGCTGAGAAACGTTTCTTTGTACAAAAATGTGATATTTCTAATTTCTTATAGGAGCAAATCGAAATTCAGGCATTTGTTTTAATTGAAATATAAGCAAATGAAAAATAACATGTTTTCTCTCTTTTAAGACATTTCTGTAGCCAACAAAGGGAAGAAAATCTATTGCAGTCTAACTATATGAAATTGCTACTACTGACAACAATATTCCGGTGCCTCAAAATCTCTCGTTGCAACCTTTTAAAGGTAGGTGTTTGATCATGGTTCAATTTTTCATGTTGTTTTCTCTCTCACATGCAAGCATGGCTCGAAAAAGTGGGGATTTGGGAAGCTCTTTATTTATTTAGGCATGGAAAATTGGACTTAATGTAAAAAATACATTAGATACAGCGGGAAATCTGTGGACTATCTTCCTGGGATTTTGCATTTTTTTTCAAGCCCATCATGGCAAGATATTGATTACAAATTTTGAGTTAAAAGTGCTCCAGCCCTTTGGATAGTAGAACATAAATATTACAAATTGGCCATAGGACTGTGTCTGTGTGTGCTATTATGGTCGCCCCCATTGGGGACGTTTTTGTTCCATGACATCAAATTTAAATTTCATTGGGGTAATAAGACAAAAAACTTTCTTCTGTAGCAAAGTTCGATTTTAATGGCGTAAAGTGGGAGGGAACAAGGTCGTTGATAGGGCCATCTACCTTTAACGCCATTGAGATTGTAATTGTTTTTCCGAGGATACTGCTGGTGAGAATTTATTGGAGCCAATAATAATTAAACCGGATGCCCTTCTGACGTCAATGTGATGGATGGTCACCATTAGCTCTACATAGCTAGGCCAGTCATAAATTTGAAAAAAAAGAACCTATCATGCGGACATTTTTAATTCAGAAAGAATACAAAAAATCAAGATTCGTGAACTTACAATTTTGGAGTTGTAGTAATTTCTACCAAATGTATCTTTTAAGTCAATAAGATCTGCTTATCTCCTCTCAAGCCAAGTAAATTTCCGAGCTTGAAATCAGTTTTCGTATTGGTAATTACAGTAGACATTGGGGTAGGGTGTAAGGCAATAACTTGTGTTTTGTTTTCCCCTTGAAGGGTGGAAATTAGAGAAGAAAATGAGAGCTCTGGTAGTGAATCAAGGGATGATGTAGCAGTATGGTCACCCAACCTGCACAAGTATTCTATACCCTTTAATCTCGGGTATTCTATAGAGTGTAACACTTGAAATAATCTGCAGTCATTGAGAAGCCATCTCAAAAACCACCGACCTAAGACTAGGCTGTTTGTACTCATTTGAATGCGTTTTTTCATGCTGATTCTGAATATGATAATAAAAATGCATAATTTTGAAATTTTTGAACACAAATTTGACATTTGTTTTATTGGTGAGTGACCACAGTTGCCGACAGGCAGGAAATAGCAGTATTATTAGCAGCAGAAGATATCAGTAGCTTCCAACAAGCATTGCTTCCATTTGGAGGTTTTGTACAGGTATGATGTGAATCGTTAGAGATGAAACATGGCCTATTACAGAATTGATCACAAACTTGCATTTTAAGATGTTTCATCTCTAACGATCACATGACTCACCTGTACACAGGGATGTCTTTTGGGGGGGTGCGGGACTTGGAAAAAAGTGACCTTTTTCGAGAAAAGTGGACCTTTTTGGTCAAAAAGGGACCTATAACCCCCACCCTCAATGGTCCTTTTTGGACTTTTTGAACATTTTATCACAAAAAAGTGGACTTTTGTGTCAAAACTTTCAAAATTTTGGACACCCTTTTTTATCAAAAATATTCAGTAAAAGTGACCTTTTGCCCCTTTCGTGGAATTTGTGGGGGTGCGACCGCACCCCTTGAACCCCTTGCGTCCGGGCCTGCCTGTACAAAAATCTCTATTAGAAGCAAGCAGTGTGGGAAAGCCCTGATATCTCTCTTAGATGAGGGCATCAGGAAAGCTTCAGTTGTGGTGCAATATGTTAAAGGCTGAATCAGATTCCTAGGAAGACGCCCTCAATTTTAAAACAAATCAGGATTTTGATATACATAAGTTGTCGTATACTAATCACTGTGGTAAATTGCTAAGCCTCAAATCGAGTGGTCCCATATAGAAAAATTATTTAACTTGTTATAAAATTCCGGATCTGGAATTTCTGTTTTACCAGTACCTATCATGGTTACTGTTATCGATAACATAAATGTTTACTGCATGAAAACGAAAAATCTTATTAGTCTCAAACTTGGAAATTGAGCATTTTAGGTGACTATACGTTAGTTCTAGTGACTATTTTTATTAAATACACAAAAAAATTATATTCAAAATCTCTGCGTCAGCCTTCAAAGGGATAACCAGTGATAATGTGAGAGAATAAAAAAAAATGTGGGGAAATGCAATTTTTTAGCTTTTAAAAAGAACTATTGTACAATTCCATATAAACTACTTTAATATAGGAAGCAAAAACACCCCAGGTTGAAATGTTTTCATACCATCTCCCGCAAAATGACATACAGCGATGACGAATCAAACTCTTACATGTACTAAACAGCTGAATGTGGTTACACCAGTAGAGTAAAACCAAAAGATCAATATATTTTGTGCTTGAGGTCACACTGTACAGGCCATGGTCCGCTATATTCTGCTTAAGATCTGACATTCATGTGATAAGGAGTTTTTTGATCTCAAGCCGGAAATTTTATACGCACGTATAGAAAATTACAGAAACAGATAAAAAGACTGTCTTGGTCTTTAATAAACAAATTTCACAAGAAGCTAACTACCGCATGTTATGTTAGCACATGTATGCCAGTTACAAAAATAACAAAATACGGATTTAGATGAGATTTTCGATGTTTCAGATCAGCATCGCTGCTTATCCCTTAGTTGAGAATAAAAGATGCCATAAGCAAAAAAAAAAAATAGTTTGTCTCCAAAGCTGGATGAGTGGCTTGAAAAAGTAATGCGCCAGTAAGCAGGTATTTTTTTTTTTTTTTTTTAATTTTCAATCGTTTGTGCGCGGCAATAAAATATACAATGTGCATGCACCCACTGATCGCCAACTTTCACCGTGCTTGTACATCCACCATGGTATCGAATTCCGCAGTCATGGCAGTATCAACATCAGCGATTTCCTGCCTCAGATCCACAAATGGATGTCCCCCAAAAAAGATTTCAATTGGCAATATCTTTACACGGTTTTGTTTTATCAGTTTTGTGGAAGATCCATTTGTTAATAGTTGCAGATTCAACTAACTTTGAGAATAACTGCAATGTATCCATCGTTACTTTCCGTAGCACATGTATATACGCGACGTGCAATGACCTGTGACCCGCACACCAGTAAATAAAGGCCGCATTGAAATACACGTAAAAGATACCTGTGTTGAATTCGTGTTTTGAACTTGAAGCGGCAAGATTTTGCAAGGAATCATATACCAATGGATTGCACATCGATTAAACTTTAATATGTAATTTAATGCAATGGGGGTCCTCAATTGGGTTTGCGATATGCGACGCTAAACAGCCACTTTAGTTGCCAGTTTACCAACCGTTCGAGCCTGCACACTGTACCGGAAGTATATTGCCACTTATTTGGTGGTGGAGTGTTTTCACTTCGCACGCTGTTGCCCAGTAAGACGGTATATGGACGACGTCAATGTAAAAAATAGTCAGTTCACCGCCGAGAGTCGCAGATGCGTGAATCGTGCATTTCACAATTCAGTTTTAAACAAAAATTCGGAGTTCATGACTTTTTTTTGAAAAAAAAAAATAAAAAAAGTCCGCCATAACTTTTTCTCAATTTCGGCGAAATTTACAAACGCGGCGCGTCAGCTTTGAGACAAACCATTGTTTTTTTTGTGGCCTAATGGAGTGCCGGTGCTACCTATAAATATGACATGATTTGATAGGCAAAACAACCAAATCCTCTTTGATTCTCAATCTTATTAGGTTTTGTTTTTAAAATCACCGGAAATAGTTACCATTTCAATAAATATTAATTAAAACAAAAGTAAAACTATTTCCCCCACCTGTCAAAAATGAAACCGACCCATACTTGCGTGCCACTGCATAACCATATACTCTCTCGCGTGCGTAAACGCTAGCCATGACGACACACTAATATCATCTCATATTAGATTTAAGCAACAACCAATGATATTGTGTGTTTGCTTACGAAACCCTGCCACTGAATAAAACTAGCATGTACCACCCAACCACTGCACAAAGTTGCACAAAAAGATTGCGGCATTTGGTCATGCAACTCTTCAAGCGAATACTCTTAATTTTATATATGGAAACCATTTTGAAACTTTTGTCAGTCAGCTTCTGCTTCCATCATAAAATGATATTCAATAGTTTTTTGTTGATATCACTCTCTCGCCAAGAAAATATCAGCTCGTCTTTGTGACTGATATTTGAATTAGTCGGGCATATCTTCTGTTATCAATCTCAAGCCAAGCAAGATATATAAGTAGGCGATAGGGGTTAGAAGCTCAAAATTTTAAACGATTTTCGGTACCCCTTTTATCAAAGCACCTTCCCAGACGGGCAGGAAGTCAGGTTTCAACTTGTAGTCAACATGAAAAGACGTTGAGCCTTCAACACAAAAAAGTTGAAAGTTTGAAAACACAGCTGATTTGTAAGTTGAC